>RJWH01005944.1:0-64667 GCA_004363575.1 Solenodon paradoxus
CTGGCACCGTGGGGGTATCTCTGGCGCTGTGGGGTTCTCTCTGGCACTGTGGGGCTATCTCTGGCACTGTGGGGCTAGCTCTGGCACCGTGGGGCTATCTCTGGCACCGTGGGGCTATCTCTGGCACCATGGGGTCAGCTCTGGCACTGTGGGGCTATCTCTGGCACAGTGGGGGTATCTCTGGCACCGTGGGATCACATCTGGCACTGTGGGGCTATCTCTGGCACTGTGGGGTCATCTCTGGCACTGTGGGGCTATCTCTGGCACCGTGGGGCTATCTCTGGCACTATCTTTCTGGCACTTGAGGGGGTTATTGAGCATTTATGACACTGGAATGGTTGAAGTGGCATGTGACATTTAGACATTTAGACATTTAGAGTGGGGCTTATAAAGGAGCCAAAGTTGGTTTTTGCCTATGGTACCAAAATTCTTTGCACAGACCTTGGCCATTTGTATGAAGTCTCACCAGACTACGTGTCATTACTATGTGATCACTGATTAGCGTCACATGGCACTTACTTGTTGCTGCCTGGCTGCTCTTCTCCTGCTTGGATTGCTCTATTTCCTCCCCTCCCCTTAGTTGCCAGCGCACAATGCTGTCCCGTTTTTGCCATCCCCATGTCCAGTTTTGTGTCAAGGAAATATGGCAAGCCTAGTTATGACTGAAGGATGGAAAAATTAATCATAATGCCATGACTCAAGTCACCATATTTGGGGGAAACAGAAGTGGTCCACATGGTAAATGGACTTCAGAAACTTGACCCATGAGTCCTATCAATGGAGAGATTGGAGGCTAAATAGAAGATTATAGTCTTCAGTCTTCAGTATGTAGGTGAGGGCAAGCAACATATAATAAGAGGAGATGAGAAATGAAATTGAAACTTGAAAGGCTCCCAAATTCCAAGAACAATCAGAAGTAATGCTTAAGATACTGATAACCCCAAGGAAAAGTGTGTCAAGCATAGCTACAAAGTAACAACTAAAATTCGCTTTTAGTGAATTTTTCACAGTCGACTCTTTCAGTGAATTACTCACAGCAGACTTTCATAACATAAATGAAGGCAAACACTATCCCACAGGGCAAAATAAGATTAGATGTTTTCTTTTGCCATTATAACAAAGATATTGGGTGAACAGGCTGATGTCATTCCTATGATTCTTCAGAAAAGAATAAACGATTGTTTCTGTAAACCATGATGAATTAAAGGATGAGATATGAAAATTTCACAATCAAACTGTTCATCATGCTGCTTGTTTTAATATAATAGCTCATGTCATCAACTGTAAGTAGAATATATTATTTTTATAAAAATACTTGACATAAATACAATGTTAGAACAAACTTTTAAGTGTTTCATTGTTTTCATATGTATTCTGGCAAAAATAAAGACTATCTTCTGTGGTTGTTAATAATAGTGATTACTACAGGAATGATAGTTCACATTAGAGTTATAAAAATTAAAATGCATTCAGATAGCATCTTTTTAAAAGACAATGGACATTGCCACACAAGCCAAGGCTTTTGCTGTAGCATGATAGTTTTTAATAAGATGCTTCAGAAATATTTGTAATAACATGGCAGTATATTCCTAAATGTGTTGCTTATATAAAAGTCCACTGACCATTCTTAGGCAAAGTGTGTCACAAATATTATAAAATTTCTTAAAGAAATCCAGTATATGCATTTTGTATTGAATATAACATTTTGTGGGATTCTTGCCGCTATTTTCAAAGGGTAAATAGGATCAATGAGACAAATCCAAACCTCTTTGCTATCATATTTATATGAGTTTATTTTCATGAAGAAATTGAAATATGAACTTTGTGCTTTTTTGCCCAAATTGTATCTCTTTGTTTCTCATCCAACTGTGGTCATAGCTATTCTATATGATCTCATATGTCCCTTCTGTCATTTAAGGGAAGAATAATAGGAGATCTCTGTATATTTCCCGGTGCATCCTAGTGCAGCCAAGTCTCTGCGACCCACAGCTATGACCGTGGTGATTCACTCTTTGAGACTCTGTGTTGTGGGTTTGGCATGAATGGGGGGAAATGAGAATTATTCTTGTATGATGAAAGGATCATTTAGATACTGCAAGAAGAAGACAACTGTCATGTAAACAGTAGCTACCAAAAAATCCTACAAAACATTTAAAAGAAACTCATGAGAATACCGAAAGCCTTAAAACGGTATTAAACTCTGCAACACCTCTGCTTCTTGACTATGTGGAGAAATATGCAGTCTTCACATGTGGGTCAACTCAGGAATGAAAAGAGATCAAATCTATTATGAGTATAGTATAAAATTAGAATATTTTGATCATTTTTACCCCAGCAGCTCTTTCATTTATCTTAATAATTTAATTTGAAATTTGTCTGGAAAAAATACCCCAGAATAATCAAAGGCAAGTAAAACAATGCAGAACTTTGCTTAGCAACTATCAAGACACATAATAAATCCAGAACAGTGAAAACATTGTGATATTGTTCTAACAATAGGCAAGTCAGTCAATGAAACACAAGCATTAAGAGATTATATATATGTATATATATGTATATATATGTAAGCAGTTTATCAAAAAGGCGATATTTCAAATCAGAGATGAATAATGGAATGACAAAAGTAAATTCCAGAAACTTTCAAGCAATAAACATGAAAAAGGCAAGACTGCCATGGTCTTAGAACACAATAAACGGAATTTATTTGCAATAATAGGATAGAAAATAAACTTTCTGACAAACAACAAGTGAATTTTCCCTCAGATGGCAAAAACCATAAAGAAAGCTAAGATCAGCATCATAAAAAAAGGCTTGTAGAACATTAATGTAGTTAAAGATTTCAGAAATATTTGCACCATGTATACAGTAAAGAGAATATTGGAAGTAGATTTAGAAATCTATAAATATTTTTAAAAAACCATAAAAATTAATAGACCAAGAAACAGAAGGAATGGAGAAGGAATTCAGAGCATATTTGCCAAAGACCCAGGACCACCTGAGAGATGGGCATTTGGAGATAATACTGGGGCAGCTTATTTCTCCATAAGATCTGCAAAATGGAAAAATCCACAAATGGCACCATCTGAGCACAGAAAGGAGGAGCTACTTTCTCTTCCCAGGGTCACTGTTCAAGGACAGCTTGTCAGTGTTTACTCACACAATTGTCTCTGAGGAATCATTTTCTCTTCTCGCTATCAAACCTTCAAACTATCCACTGGACAGGTGGTGGGGGGAGTACAGTCACAGAGTGTTTGGTGCTGGCTTTGCCCTTAGTAGTAAGATATAGGGGGAACCCCCTTGACATTTATCTCTGGGGAGCAGCCAACTGCCCTACCCCACACTCACATCATGACAAGTATAACATGCTTCCCCCCGCCAGCTCCCTCTTCATTCCAGATTCCTCAACAGTAGCCACGCTGATGTGTGGTACTTGTCTTCCATGGTCTTTAAATATTGCAGGTACAGGATTTCCCACCCCCAGCCCTGGGTGTCAAACCCAGGCCCACGACTTTCATAGCCTGTATCTTAGTCCCTGAGTCACAGAAGAGGGGCTGCTCAGGGTTTTAAATGGACATTATATATACATATGAATACATGTATGTATCTACTCACAGTGCTGCCTGCATAGCCATAAAGTCTATGCACATTAACATTTACATAGAAAAACGTAGTCTGCTTTTCTAAATAGTGTGTCTTACTAGATATACTCTTTTGTTATTTGCCTGGTTTGATTAGTAGTAGGTTATGGAGATAGTCTGACTACTCTACATGCCTCTTTGCACATGTTCCTTGCTTGTGACATAATATTACATGTCTTAATTTGATTTTAATAATAATAATACTGATATGGACATTGGCCCCAGAACTCTTATTCTGCAGAGATGTTGGTTATTCAGCTTTCACCCAAGCACAAAGTCTTTGTTCCGGTGAGTTCATGCATTCTGTGTGGCTTTAATGAGCGCTGTGGTAATGGGCCTCCCAGTCAAAGCCTGAGGCACTGCCTTGAAGGGTGAGGGGTAAAGGTGGAAAATAATTAGGATCTATTTTAGGCTCAAGGTCTGGCAGTGACAACAGGAAGAGAAGAGGGCAAGCAGAGTAATGAGGAGAGGACTTAGCCCAGCAGGACTCCGGCTTAATTAATTTACCCCAGCTCATCTGGAAAGAAAGGAAAATGGACTCAAGATGCTTGCTCTCACATGCATCTATTTTTAATTGCTAAGCTTTTTATTGGAAACTTTGCTTGAGCCTGGTAAATAACTAATTGAGTTATTCTAATGAAGATACTCTATAATTCTGAGACCAGAAAAGAATACAGTAATTTATTCATTTTAACCCACTTGTTCTTTTATTTAACCAAATGCTAAACATTGACAATAAAAGCATAAGAGAGGAAATAAAACAAAGAGGAGAGACTTCTAAATACATGGTGCTCAAGCAATAACACAATGGCTTCTTCTCAATGTTTTGCCAAGATGCTTCATCTGTGATTTTCAGACACAGTTATTTTTTAAGGATTATGATTGTGACTCAGTTCAGACCATGGGGGAGAAGGCAGACACCTGTGTGTGTTTCAAGTCTCCCAAAGTGATCAGGAGAATGTGGATAGTGCTCTATTCATTCCAAAGAGGAGAAAAATCATTTAGAACAGTCAATGAGCGCGACGAGAGAGATCTGTCATGGTGATTGAAGTATTTTTAAGAAACAACCTTCTGATTTGATTACAAACCAAGACAGTGTCAAAGTGAAGAAATAAAGTAATGTATCAAAGGTAGAGACCCTAGGAATTCAAAGAATGTCTCCAGGTCCTTTTTCAGCTCAATTACTAACGTGGACAACTTGAATACAGCCTTCTGCTGAGTGCAGACTGCTTTGCTAATATGTTCACACCACACACACTTGGAGTAGCAAACCCTTGGGCAGCAAAGTGGCCCATTTACCAGGGTGCGGCTGCATGAGAGGGCAGCTGTGAGGGTGGAAGGGACAATGAACCCCAGGTGATCAGAGACCGCTTCTCAGCTGGGTCATTTTGAGAAAGCCTTGTGACATTCAGGACATTGTTTCCTCAACTGTAAAAAGAGATGATCAGTTTCACTTTACAGGGTTATTAGGAAAAAGGAACTTATCTTAGAGAAATCTGCACACTGGAACACTACTAGTATCAATTAGATGACACCAAGTAGTCCCTCCATTCTCGTTCAGGTGATGTAACTGTTCTTTGGAGCAATGTTGCCAAGCTTTTCTCCTGGAACGCCGCGGTTTGGGATGTTACTCTGGGATCCGACAGGGAGACTCCTGTGTGCCTGTGCCGGCTGTGTTGGGGGTGTGGGGACCCCGAACCTACAGCAGGAAAATGGCATCCACTTCTCTTCCACGACTGTGATATGTGTAGATCCCTCTGCCGTCCTCTTCAGTTTGGGCGGCTATAGAAAAATATCATAACATTTATTTCTTACGGAATCTGAGCAGTCCAACATCAAGACATCAACGGAGTTCATGCCTGGTGTGAGCTCTCTTCTCGTTTCATAGATGGTGAGAGAGAGAGACAGAGAGACAGACAGACAGACAGAGAGAGAGACAAAGAGAGATAGAGAGAGAGAGAGAGAGAGGAGAGTGAGAGAGGAAGAGAGAGGAGAGAGTAGAGAGAAAGGAGAGAGAGAGAGCGAAGTTTCATGATTTGATTTCTTTTTTTCCTGTTCTCTCAGTTTCTAGGCAGTAACACTACCAACTCTTTTGTCATGTGAGTTCCAGAACTTTTAAAGACCACCCAAACACAGCATCAATTTTGGACCAGGGTGTGGGCATCTGTCTTTCTAAATGCCCTTTAAAAACATCTGCACTTCTGACAATCTTCACTATTTACGCCCCCTGTCCCAGCAGAAAAGCGTTTGTTTCAATTCTATGTTCAATGTCAATGCCCACGGAACTGACCAGGAAAGCATTTTTGTCAGGTCCGGCAGACGTCCTCAGACCGTGGGGAGTTGTCTGCAGGGGCAATTATCCTGAGTTACAGCCACGGCGCCACGAAAGACAGAACCCAGAGACGGAAGATCCCGGATCCATGTCAGCCCTCATCAGGCACGATCTCGGGCTGGAAGGGTCTCCCCGCGGCTTCCTCGGAGTCATGACGCTGTTCTCATCTCCTGCCAGACGGCAGCACTCATTACAGTGTAAGATGCCTGACTCTGTTTCATTAATTCACTTCACTTACTTGTAAATAAATCAATAAAATAAGTATGCACGTCTCTTAGTTTTGCAGGTGAATTTTGAAATGATAACGGATCTGCACAGATAAAAATAAGGAAACAGTTTATGCTGAAATATTCATAGAAGGTAATAAGCATGTTTCTAATTTTGAGCTCAAAGAAAAATAAAAATGTTCTATTTTAACAAATTTGTTTGGAAAACATATTTATTTATTATTAGTCTTACAGGAGGAACACTGCACTGTGAGTGCTGTGTGAGCATATTTGCCACACACTTTCTTCATCTTCAGGGTATGGAATCTGACCTGCATATAAACACATTTTCTTGAATACAAGTCAGTATAAATCTGACTCCCAATAAGTGGTGACAGGTGGAACCTTGCCTCCCCAGAAACACAGCTGGAGCAGCGCATGGTGTGGGTGGACCCTAGCTGTGTGCGGTGTGCGTGTGGACTCTGAATTCGATCGTCCCTGAGTCTCTTCTCATGTCTGCCCAGGGTCCTCGTCACCTGCCCTCCTCTCTGAGCTCTAAGGCTCCTCTGTGCGGCACAGCCAGAGTGCAGATCAAAGTTCGCCCTGTTAAGTCCCCAGAAACCATATTTGCTAGAAAAACCTTCTTGCCCTGTAATCATCCCAGGAAAGGGCCTGGACAGGCTTCCTTGGGAACCCAATACAATCCTCGGGACAGTCTTTGCAACACGAGTGAGAAAGGGATTCCATGGGAAGCTGGTCTTTAAGGGGAGTGACATGCAGAGCTGTGTTTCTTATCCCATTTCCCACCAGTAGCACTGACTTTGTGATCTGTCATTTTTTTCGTAGAGAGGAGATGGGTGACCCAAGCGGTGACGTTATTTGCTAAGATCTCCTAAGGGTGCGCACCTCGCTGCTTTCTACAGGAGCTGCTGCTGAGGGGCACCTGTGCGTGGGGGAGAACAGAGCTGAGCGTCAGTGAGCAGGAATCTACCAGAGAAACCATCATCTTCTACAGGAATCACAAACACGTTTTCAGGCCATTAACAAAGGTCTCACCTCTTTACACAAGAGCTCATCTTTTTGGAAAACACTTTTGTTTTTAAAAATATATGGAGGTTCTGGATACAAAAATGAACTTCCTCTTCGTATCTTGTATGTTAAATATACTTTTATCTTGTTATGTCTGTTTTCTAAAGGGTAAAATTGACTTCTGTCGACTTCTGTATTTTATGTACTGAAAGTAGGTGAGGGTCTGAAAAATAAATCCTAATAAAGAAATGATTGTGAAGACTTTATGTATCTGTTTAGGGTGAGTAAATCCACAGGATAGCTAAACGCTCTTGTTTAGGGGTATGCCTTGATTTCAATTTGAAGGCTGTTTTTAAGCCTGCATCAAGTTAATGGTTTTATTTGGTTGTAGGATATCATCTCAAAATTTTATCCTCAAATTGCCTTCATATTAAAATGGTTCCCTTTTCCTTTATTAGAATAAAAGGAGTAGTATTAATAAGAAAAGTACTAATCATCACACTAGAACTTGATACTTAAGAAATAGGAATGAATTTCAATGCAATCTGAGGTCGAAGCATTTTAATTGTTTTATTCTTTTGTTTACATGGTTCTATGCTTTTTAATATATCAGATTCACACCCCAGTCTTTCTGGGTTCCACACCACAGCCAGCACCTCGTCAACTCCTGAAGAGGAAGCTTTTATGAGTGATTATAATTTGATTCCATTTGGTATAAAGTGATTACATTTGGTAGAAGCATCAGGGAAAAAGTACTAACATCATCGGCAGTAATGAATAAACGAATAAATACTTGGGTTTCAGCGGTGTCTTGGCTCCTGTGGTCACTGCTGGGAACACACATCTGGAGTCACAAAGTTTGCCCCAGAGATGCTCTTCTGTAGTCCCGCACAGACTTGCTCAAACTCACCACAGTCAATAATGGGGCCACACTTCCCTGCCACGGCCCAGTGTCCCTCACTGTGGAAAGCGCACTGTCGCCGTGACCCGCCCAGCGGAGGTCAGCAGAGCCCTCTCCTGCAGCAGGCATGACCAAGGCCATCAGGAAATCTCCCAGGTGTCTCCTGGGAGATGCAACTGTGGTTGAGAAGCTCTCTCCTCATAGGGAGAGAGGATGTGGAAGCCACTGAGGGAAGAGCACAGGATGTTTAAGGGATTCATAAGGAACACCGGGGAATTTTGGGTTACTTTCCCAGCTTTTATTTCTGTATTGCACTTTACAAAGCCTGGAGAGGTAAACTTTTGGTTCAAATTCCAGAGTACAGTAAAATCTCTTAATGAAGGAGGACTCGGGGGAAGAAACTCCCCCGCCATACTTACAGGGGGGTTGAAGGGACAGGCAAGGAATTAGTCCTCTTAAATGACACTTTCTATTTAGAGGTTTTCCTAATGACTTTAGACGGAGTAGTGATCTAATTTTATTTAGTTTATGTGGTGAGCAAGTTTCCACAGCCTGCTCAGCTGGATTGGTGAGACTAGGCTGTGGGTTACCTCGGTTCACAGTCTTGATATTGGTCTGTTTTCAAGAGTGCGGCTTTGGCTCTGTGATATTTTCTTCTGTCTAGTGGAATGATCCCTCTCTTTTTGTTTTTTAGAATTGTTTTAGAAATCTAGAGAACCTCATGATATACATTTTTGTGTTGATTTACCATGATTTCAGTAATATCCGTGTTGGGGGTATAGCTTCATGCCTTGATAAATGTACGTACCATACCAAACCATTCAGTATAGTTCTTAGTCTTTCTGACTTATTTCACTTAGCATATCACCTCAAGTTTCAATCATGTTTCAATCATGTTCAGTCATACAAAGTAAAATTTCACCAATTATTTTACAGTTGAATTGCTTTCCATTGAGTATATACACAACTTCTTCATTCAGTCATCAGTTGATCGACATTTAGCTTGTTTCTATGTCTTGGCTTTTATGAATTGTGCTGCTCTAATCATAGGAATGCATATATCTTTTTCAAATGTATATTTTCATACTCTTTGCATAAACACCTAGATGTGGAGTTGAGTGTTCATAAAGTACTTCTATTTTTAATTTTGAGGAATCTCCATAATTTTCAGTCTGCACCAACTTACACTCCCACCAGCAGTCCACAGGAGTTCTTCTTCATATCCTCAACGACACTTCTTATCTTTCTGATATCAGCTGTTCTCATGGGTGGAAGTAATATCTCATTATGATTTTGATATGCATTGTCCTAATAATAAGTGATATGCCTGTTCTACATCTAATCTTTTCTTTGGGGACAAGTCTCTGCACATCTTCTAACCATGTTTTGATCAAGTTGCTTGTTTTTTGTTATTGAGTTGTGTGAGGTCCTTGTTGGATGTATTACCCTCTTGTCAGGTGTCTAAAGTGCAAATATCTTATAATCAGTAGATTGCCTTTTTCTTTTTGTAGTGATTTCTCTAACTGTGCAAAAGTTTTTAGACTGGTTTCATCCCATTTGTTGATTTTTGCTTTAGTTTTCCTTCCTGTTGAAGTCAAGTCCCCAAGGATTTCTCTGAGGTCAATGTAATATCTATTACCTATGCTTTCTTCTCTATATATTATGGTTTTCATCTCACACATATATTCCATGCTCATGGGTTAGAAGAATTTAATAGTTAAAATAGCCATCTTACCTAAAGTAATGTACAGATTCAATGCAATCGCTATCAACCTCCCAATGGAATTTTTCTAAGAAATAGAATAAACAATACTAAAATTTATTGGAACGACAAAAGACTCCCCCCCCACCCTACGAATAGCTAGACCAATTCTGAAGGAAAAAAGAAGAAAAGTGAACTTTTCTTCCTCAACTTCAAACTAACTTCAAAGTGACAGTGACCAAAGTGGTGTGATACTGGAATAAAAACAGGCACTGTGCTATTGGTGTAGAACTGAGAACCTAGAAATAAACTCACTGATATATGAACAGAAATTTATGACAAAGCTGTCAGGAACATACAAAGGAAAGTCCCTTCAACAGGGAATGCTGTGAAAACTACACGACCATATGCAAAAAAAGAATGTAGATCAATCTCTCATACCTGACATGCATTTTCCCAACTGTCCAACTTCCCCTCAAAACCTTAGTTTTTTATCAGTCACATTAATTTCTTTTAATTTGGGCAAGATGGCTATCTTAAAAAGATTTAGTCTGCATATCTTTTATTTACTCTTTTGTTTCACTAATTGTCTCAGCATTTATTCTCTAAAGAGCTAATTTAATATTTATGCAAAAAAATTACTTTTTTCTGCCTTGTCTTAGATTTATGGTTTGATCTTACAGTCCCTTCATACTCAAGTTTTATCATTAGTGATTCTGTTGTATCACTAGTTTTATATGTGTATTTAGCTACCCCTGTAGATAATAGCAATATAGGCCCCCTTTCCTCCTAATCCTTGTGCTGCATATTTATTTTTTCTTCATGATGGTATCGAGGAAAATATAAAAAAGGCAATCTTCATAAATCCAAATGCATTATAGTTAAAGAAATAACAGAAACAGATGGGGCTAATGATGAATTGGGAATGCATATTTGTTTCTGCTATAAGTGAACAAAGCCTCTTATCTAAAATAGTCTAGTCATTCCTCAATCAACAGGGATAAAGAAACATTAGCACATAAATCTTTAATGAATCTGAAAAGACAACTCATAGTTAAAAAGCAATCTGAAAACCCAGTAAGTTTAAATATCTTGCTAATAAAGAGATGATAGTATATTGAAAGTTGAAGTATCATATTGTGTTTCTCTATTTCTAAATTTTAAAAAATTTGATAAAATTCATTGTCAAGGTGGTATGAAAACAAAATTTAGAGAAAACCTGAAGCAGCACAGCAATTTTGAAGAGAAATTCCAGCATTTTGTAAGTTGGGGTATATGTTTAACTTATACCTACTGCTTCTACCATTAAGAAATAGTCCCAAAAGGAGTTTCGAGCGGATAATTCCTGGGATGCAAAAGATGCTAAAAATAATGTTGAGTCTGTATAAACCGGGCAGGACTGCCTCAGTCAGCCTGGATCTCCATCACCTCCCATGAAAATCTCACACAGATGAAAAGATACTAAAGAACGCTAATGTTATCATTGTTTGTCATAATAAATGAAAAGACCTGGCTCCATAAGTAAAATAATGGACAAATAGATTCAAATACACACACCATCCTGACATATAAATATCTTGAAATATCATATAACTGTCAAATAATACAAGCTGACCTGATAGCATGTATCTCAGCAGCAAATTTGGAAAGAAAAAAAAGTAATAATATTTATATGTGAAATAATTATGTAAAATGTATAAAACAAAAGTACACTCTTCCTGCTTATGAAGGTCACGTTCTCACCATGTACTCACATGACCTTTCCTCAGTCTGTGCTCCTAGAGTGAGATCGACCTGTTGTTCCTCTTTAAAGGCCACCGATCTTATTAAATTAGAATGCCATCATTCTGACCCCATTTAACCTTCATTATCTCCTCAAAGCCCTGTCTCCAAATATGGTCACAGAGGAGTCAACATATGAATTGGGAAGAGGTGTGTTTGTACAAAATTCAGTGCATAGAACACAACAAAGGAAGGATTTACATTCATTTATTATGTTTTACCTATGAAGAGTTTTTATATAATCATTTGTCTATATAAGCACCAGTTATTTACATATATATGAGGTATATATATTTGCATATCACATGAGAGCTATCCACTTGGAAATGATACTAAAATTTAGATGCAGATGTAAGGGACAAAGCAAAGGAGCTGTGCAGGGATTGCTGACTGGCAATGTGTCCCACACTGAGAAACATGATGGATGGTATAAATTCAATCTTATACCAACGAGAGCAAGCAGGTTATATATGAATTTAAAAAACTGAACAGTGTGAGAAATGGATCTGGTGTATGACTCTGTGTGTATTCTAACCTAAATGAGAGTAAATGAAGGACTCCAGGTTAGATGTGATAGTTTAATGGGATTCACGTGTAATGTCATAACATTTTTATTTACGAGATCACCAGAGATACACACTTTCTTCAAACCAGGACTGCTCCTGTCAACATTTCAGATGGCTGCCATATTTTCAAGCCCAGTGGTTACTGATTTGTCCTCATCATAGTCACTCTTGACATGGCAGATTTCTCTGGAAATAATTTCTTCTCTCAGATGCTGCTCATGATAACCTCCTGGCTTGCTTTCTTCCTCCATAGCTGTTTTATCCTGTTCTCACTTGCTGGCATTTTTCCTCTTCCACCTGCCTGGGGACCCTACTCTCCTATCTCTCTTCTTTTCTTCTACAGTCAGAGAGTCCCCAACTTTTGATGGTCTCACTTAGGACTGTACATCTTTATGACGGTACAAAAGTTATGTGCATTCAGTAGAAACAGTATTTTGAATGCTGTTGGAATAGAGATAGATGGTAGAATGCTTTCTGGGGAGGCTGGGCAGTGAGCCACATGCCATCACAGGGGAAAACAGCCCTCCTTTACAGACTCTACTCTCAATACATATTCAGAAAACTCCATAAGATTCAACACTTGACTCTAGAATAGGCCTTGAGTTCCATTATCCTTCCCTACTGAAGGTTCATGTGAATATTTGGGCCCGTTCAAGACTCTGTGGGCTACTCTATGATGTTCACTAGAATAGGCATATTGAAAGCATTTTTTACTTAATATTTTTAACTTCTGATGGATTTACCAAGATGTCACCGCATCATAAGTAGTCGAAGATAAGTACTTTCTCAGTGTCTTGGTTTAAAATCTATATCTACTCTCCTGAAGTGTATCAAATTTGACCGATCTCCTGCATAATTCTTTGGTTTCCCAACTTACTCATCTGCTTTCTCTATCTGGAGAATAGCAATAGAATTTATTAGGTGTTAATTCATGTTTCCTAAGACACCCACCCACTTCTAATCCTTCAGGATGTTCTGAATTAGCCCTCTTTCTGTTCTTGTTGCATCCTTTCTAGTCACCTTTCACCTAGACCTTGACCAGGGATGGTGCTGCTTCCACACTTGCCTGCCCTGCAGGCCGTCCTCCTTACCCCGTGGCCAAAATGAACCACAGAGAACATGAACCAGATCACATTACTCTCCAGTGAGAAGTCTCCCAGGGATTCCCATCATACTTGGAATGAACTTCAAACACCTCACTGTGGAAGTTAAGGATCTTTGTCAATTGACCACAGATTGATATTCTGACCTTCACTTCCATCTCTCTGCTGATGTCACCATGCTCCAGGTGCAAGGTATTCTTCATACAGCCCAGTCAACTGCTGTGTGACATTTGTCATCCTGGTCCCCTCAACCTGGAAGTCCCTTTCCTTGGAGCTATGCATTCCAGCCTGCCATTAAGATCTCAGGTTAAATGTTGCCTTGAAAAGAGGACTTCCCAAATAATCCCATCTAAAGTGTGATTCAGAGTTCCCTTCACACATCCAGGTTGCTATAACAATGAATGTATGAGCTTATGTGTTTTTTATATTATGTTCAATCTCTCTCTGTCTCTCTGTTTCTCTGTCTCTCTGTCTCTGTCTCTGTCTCTCTCTCTCTCTCTCTCTCTCTCTCTCTCTCTCTCTCTCTCTCTCTCTCTTTTCCCCACCGCTTTGCAATCATAATCATCTTGTTTACATTTTAATGTTGATGTCCTTCACTGACTGGGATTAAATTTCATGGAGACAAGAACTCTGTCTCTTGAGTTCATTACATATTCCTATTGCTAAAATGGGTCCCAGTATGTAGGAAACAAAAGCTGATACATTGAATGCTTAGAGGGTTTGTTACATCACTTACTGCTTCAGACAGCCTTGGGAAGTAGATGTGATTTCTGTTGTTGTTTTATAGAGGAAGGAGTCAGAGCAGACAAGTCACCTAACTTTCCAAGTATGTGTTGCTAATGATAAGTGGGCCTGGGATTTGGACCCAGAACATCTGTCTCTAGAACCCAACTCTAAAAGGTACTATATCCCAGCAGCACAATCTATGTTGAATAAAAGAACAAATATAAAACTTGTATTCATGGTGTCATACATTTTAAGACTCAGTTCAGATTACCCACTATCCTCACCATCAAATGTTGATAATGTCCCAGTCACTGCAGCTGGGAATGGTAAATATTACACACACAAAGCAACTCAAACCACTATACCCACTGATGAAGTACTGTGAACACAAATTTTCCCATGAATAACTGGAAACATTGAGAGCAATGGCTTATACCCACTGTCTCTGAATTTGTCAGCCAAGAGCCATACGACTTGAGATCCATTGGGGAATCCAAAAAATCTCTTTTTCAGGAACGTAGTCTCGAACATAGATTGTTCTTCAATGTCACAAGTTTCTTATGGAATGCACTCCTTAGTGTTCTCCTTCAAAGTCTCAGTGAGTGGCTGTGCTTGGACTCGATAGTGAATGAAGGTGCATCATATTCCTCTTCAGAGATGTCCCTTCAGAGATCACCTCAATGGCCAAAGTGTGTATGTATTCACTATGATCATTGTCCCAAGGACCCCACCTGTGGTTGCTGTTAATAGTCATGAATGAATGCTGCCAGTAGGTGGACCCTGGAAATTAATCCTTGTCTTAATGGTTCACGGTGTAGTCTGCACGTCAAAATGCATGCTGTGTGGATCACCTGTGCATATTCTACACCGTTTCGTGGTTTTGCTTTCACACGTGCTCAGTGGGAAAGGAGATAAAGAAAATGGCCTGCCTGTTCACTCACTGCCTGCAATCCTGGAGGGCTGTTTATTTTAGCAAATATTCCCATTCTTTTCCATTTAATAACATATCATCATGAAGAGATTCTCTATGTTCACAGAACCTACAGCCGACTGAGGGGAAGGACCTCACCTCTGTCTACTGAAGCAGCGCTTTTCATTTTAAAGAAAACTGGGACTATTAGAGTCTGATAACTGATATAAGAAAGATCGTATAAAAAAGGAATTCTAGTAGCAATAAGCCTATACTACGGACTTCTTTGTTTTTCCTTTCAATTCAGAGTGTGTATTAGTAATCCTTAACAGAGTTATGGCTCCTTTTCTATACTGAACTATTTGTGAAGGATGTCTCTGAACTGAGATAACATTAATGAGAAAAGAAGGTATCACCTACAGCAGCTGAACTGGAGATGGGACATAAACTCATGCTGACAATGAAATATTGAAGTATGACCAAGGAAATGAAGAAGACATTCTGGAGGGGAGTAGATAACACAACATGGATTTTCCCTTGCCCTCAACTCCGATGCCATCATAGAGGGCACTCTGAGTTGGTTAAATCCAGTATTGCTCACCAATCATACATGGGACTGGGACATAATCAGACCGAAATTTCCTTTTCCTCCTCTGATTGGGGAGGATGAGTGAAATCAAGGCAAGTGGACAGGACTGCCCTCTTCTGTCTGATTAGAGGCTCCCTGGCTCCACAGTAAATTGAGAGATCTGAAATATTAGGGACGTTACTACTGGGGACACACACATATACTCACAATCGTGCACAACATCATGGTAATGACCACGATATTTAACAAACTCAGAGAAGTCAGAAGCCAGGTGGTCTATGCAACTAGGAGATCACCTCAGTGAGACTCTTTAGTCTCCACAATCCAGGCTATAGCTACATAACAGTCTTTGCAACCATGGTGATAAAATGCTTCCCAAGAGGATGAGAACAGAGTCAGGAAGTCAGCAGATTGCTCAAAAGACCAGTAGGATACCTGCCAATACCTGCCGAGATCAACAGGTACAGAAAACACAAGCTTTGGCCATGGTGTCAACATAGGCAGGTCAACCCACAGCAACTCACAACAGAATTAACTAGAAGAAAACTTAACTCAAAATGGAAAGGAAATGCTCACAATTCTTTCTTCATGTGAGTCTTCATTTAAAAAAATCATATCAAAAGGAGACTGCATAGAAGTTGATAGGAAAATTAAATACAAAGAAGGATTTCCAAGGAGGAAATAAAATCAGAATTAAAAAGCTAGGGCTATAGAAAAAAAACAAACTAGATCAAGAAAATAATAGTCCCATTAAACATGAAACTACTGTCAGAGAAAAGATTTGAGAAAATAAGAGATATAAGTGAAAACAGAATAAATTGGACAAGTTTTAATAGTTATAGAAGACATAAGGTCTTTGTTATTCCTAAATTGTAGACTTTAATAAGCAAAACATTTCTATTTTAAGATATATTGATTTTTTTCTCAACAATCATAAAACAAAGAATCAACAGGTCAGTGAATAATATCATAATCCATGGAATTTTGATTGAAAG
This sequence comes from Solenodon paradoxus, assembly GCA_004363575.1. NCBI lineage: Eukaryota > Metazoa > Chordata > Mammalia > Eulipotyphla > Solenodontidae > Solenodon > Solenodon paradoxus. The sequence continues at coordinate 16,480 of RJWH01005944.1, forward strand.
TGTTAAATACCAGCAATGTTTGAGTTAAGTCACTAAACTTCAAAGAAAAAAATCTTGAAGGAGCCAGAGATAAATTTAGGCCCGTCTTATTGTCCAAATTTGAATATTGGTCTAAAAACAAAATCTATAAAATTTTGGGTAGGTGGGATTTTAAAAATACATTGCATAGCTAAACCTGAAATAACTCAGGAATGATTTCACTATAAGGTCTTTGAAAAACAAAACTGATTTCACAATGATGTACACCTAATTAGGGACAAATTGAAATGAATGTCTTAGAGATTGAGAGACCGTAAAAAGTTGAGCAATAAATTCATTTAGAAATGGCATGAAAATATATGTACATGATATTTAGAAAGCTAGAGAAAAATTAGCATTAATGCTAAATTTACATCATGTTTACAAAGTTAGAAAATTATAGTGATGGAATGTGAATGCTCTATAGTGTTCATGCATCATTTTCAATAATGGATTATATTAAACAAGAAACATGGAAGGTAATATGCAAATAATAATATTCTAGAAGCTGAGAATATAAACAAATCTTTATACTTTCTTATCTTTTTTAATTACCAAAAATGGAAATTTGGTTTACTTTGATGATGAGTAGGTAACTTTGTCAGTTTTAAGAAATTGATGTTAATAGATGCAGCTTTCTTGCAATAGAAAGTATGGGGTTGGATGGAATGGTTAATGATGATTTCATGGACATGGAAATCACAAATCTCAGTTATAGGCAGAAGGGGCTTTAAAGTGCAGTCTTTTCTCATCCCCATGAAAAGATTAATGATATGTTTCTATGCAGAATATGAAGTTGAAAACTGACTTTTGCCAAGTTTTCCACCATCCAGGTAGACTTCCCTGATTAATTTGTTGGTAAACCTTGCATTCTATGTCACTGCATGCTTCTATTGACTTCATTTTCCTTGCGTTCCTCTGCTTTGGCGGATACGAAAATGATTTACAAGACCTTGATTTTTCCCGAATGGACTCTATCCTGTGTTCTAAAGTTTCCACGGAGATAACAGACGGGACAAAATTTCCAGAAGTCCACAGTAAATTAATGTTTTCTCTGTATCACTCCTAGATTTGCCTAAATGCATTATTTCATTAAGGCCAGCTCACTTGTGATCCTGTAGAAATATTGAACTTGTTTTAAAATTTTGCATCTTGATAACATTATCTCAGAGCCAGATCTTCAAGTGAAGACTGGTGCTCCTCCCAGAATCAACCTCACCCTGTTCTCTTTAAGTTTTCAAGTGTATCAGTTTAAATTTAAATTTTATTAGATCTTTTTATACTTAAATATTTTGTTTAAATTATCATTAAGTGGCTTTCTGTTATAAAAGCAGATTTTTGTTTCCAGGTTATACAGTCTTATTGTTATTTCTAGCTGGGGATTTCTGCCCTTTCCCTCTGGGTAGCTGGGTCATATCCAGAAGAAGGCAGGACCAAGGTCTCTGGGCCTCTTGGTGACTGCATCCCTGAACACAGAACTGGTACTCTCTGAATACAAGTCATCTTCCCTGCACAGAAATATCATGCCCAGGAGGACCCTAAGCTAAAATGTCCCACCTAGCATGAGAATCTAACAAGGCTCTCAGCAAAAAGCATGGATAAAAGAATGTCAGACCCCCATTGTTTCAGAGCCATGTGATTAGTTCCACTTTTGGCTCATGAATCTACAGCTCAAAGTAATTATCCAGGAGTCCAGAATAAAGAAAACATTCTCATCTGAGAGATGTTTCATTACATGTTAAGGTAAGTACATTATGTACTCTTCAAATCCAACATTCAGCAAAGATTCAATCTATTTTTTTTATTTATAGATTCTGAGCATGGCTTATGAAGGAAGGTGTCAGAAAAGATGAACAATTTCCCCCTGGAACGCAGAAAGAAAACAAAAACCAAAACAGCTCTGGGGTAATATGCCATATGTTAGGTGTCTACATTCTACAGTGAAAATATGTTAGAATCCACAACTTTTGTAAATGATGAGTCTTTTCACTTATTAACCTAGATTTCTCTCCCTCTGGGAAATTTGATCTCACAGATTTCAACGAGAAGCACATTTTGAATTATGAAAGGACACCACTTTATCTTCCTCAGAAAAGCTGTCACACAATTCTCTGCATGAGCAGAAACACTTGCAGTAGCACAGACTTGAGATTTCAGGTTGCAAACATGAACTTTCTGGAAATAAGCCATTTTAATTTATTAAATTTTTTCTTCTAGAATTCCTGCTTAAGACACCTCAAACCATTTGACTGTCTTAGAAATGACAGCATCCTGAAATCCTGGTTTTAAATTTATTTATATTAATGTTTCATTGATTTACAATACTAGATAAGTTTCAGGAGAACCAATTCCCACATCAGTCAATGTACATACTACACCACACTCAACACAGGAGATCTATTGCCAATCACATCTATGTGAAAGTCTTTTGACGTAATTGTGTAACATGGTGGAAATTGGGAACCCAAAGATGTAAGTGTATGCTTCCTCTCCCCTGGAAGATAAAAACATTGGTATCATTTATTGCAAGGAAGGAGAAATAAGGGTTTGAGATGGGCAGGAGAGTGACAGTAGCAGTGACAAGGGAAAATGATAAGGTAAGTGAGGGTAGCTTGAGTTTGGATGGAGATGGGCACTAGTCAGATGTACATGCATCTGCTGTTCAGACCTTGGCATGAGAATACCTGTTTGAGAAACTTCAGCATTCAGGTGATAAGGAAGACAAGATTTTCCCAAGACTAACAAAGAGAGTGTGTAGGGACTGAAGGAACTTTGAAATTTTATAACCTCTGAAATTTCCACTGTTGTTGCTAAGGGAGAAGTAAAGGATGAAAAGAATTGAGAAACTAGGATGCAGGGCCCAAGAAGATGGGGACAAGGGACAGAATGACTGAGTTAGACAAAGGGACAGTGTCCATGGGATATAGTGACACAAGGCTGGTCTTGATTACAGTGACTGAGTCCTGAAGCAACGACTTGAGGATGGAGTAGAAAATGCAGACATGAGGACAGGTGGTGTAGACAACTCCTGAGTGTAGTTTAGCTGAGGACACAATGGCTAGTAGAACCTCCACAAAAGGAAAGGTAGAAGAACATTTAAAAAATACACAACAAGGGTAATTTTTTTCAGGTTAAGCAAGCAATGTTGAAGAAATGAGTATTCTGTCACAGCGAGCAGACATATACCATTCTGTGTAATAGGAGAGTGTACAATTCCATATACTTCTCATGTGTGTCTGCTTTGCTTGAGCCAGCTCAAGGCAAAAGGATATAAATGGACATAGAAAGATGTTCAGAGAAGAACTTTTTCAAGAAACATCTTGAAAATTACTATACTCCCTAATGCAATTACTACTTTATTACTTTCTGGAGAAGTTCTCTTTCCCTTTTCAATTTACCAGTTCGGTGACTTATAAAATTTAAATGTTAGTGGTAGAGCAAACTCAAACAACGATAGATGCATAGCAGGAGAAGACGTTCCTTAGAATCCCACATTTGCTGCAGCAATCTAGAGGCCAGATTCTGAAGGGAAACCTCAATTCTTGAAAGAAGGGTCCACTGATCTACATCACTGCCTAGCGACCACCAGTCCCACCTGGAAATATTATTGAGTAAACAGAAAATCCAAGTGGATAGCGAGTTTGAAAATATCTTAAATTACATAGAAAATGTGAGATTGATAATTAACCCATATTTTTCAGGGGTTTTTGTTTAAAAAAATCTTTCCGGATATTCTTCACAGATGAATTGACTTTCCTATTGCCTTCAATCAAGGTGGAAAGGTAATGCAGTCTTGCTTGGATTTCTATATCTGTCTTGTTATCTTGCACTAAAAATGCATGTATTTATTAAAAACTCATTATTTTCTATTTTATTCATTTTTCAAATTGTATTTTACTAATTCAGAGACTTGCTTGAATTTATCATACTATTACTGACTCAAATAGTTTTTTTAACTGTTTATTTTTTATTGCATTTACTTTGTTTTACAAATTAAAAGAAATACATATGTGTAGGTTCCCCATATGTACAGCTTCCCCATTCACCATGTGTGAACACACCCTGCCCTCCACCACATCACCAGTGTTCTTCACCACTGTTCAGTGGGTCCTGCCACCACTTGCCCCTCCCCCACCCTGTCACATGTCACATTTCCTATTAGTAACCAAATGTCTAAGGATTGGTTTTGTTTCCTCTGTTCCTGTGTTTTGTCTATTCACATTCCACCTGTGAGTGAGGTTTGGTGTTTATCTTTGTTTATCTGGGATTTATCTTTGTTCTTTTGACTTATTTAACTTAGTGTAATCCCTTCTAGTTTCATCCATGCTGATTCAAAGGACAAGATTTCATCTCCTCTAAGGACTGTGTAGTATCCATTGTGTATATGCACCACATCTTCTTTATCTATTAATATGCCGTTGGACCCTTAGGTGGTTTTCAATTCTTAGCTGTTGTGATTCAAATATTCTTTCTCTAATTACTTGATTAAATGGTGTCCCCCCCACCCCCACCCCAATTCATTAGTTACAACTTTAAGCTTCAATGTGATGGATCTTCTGGGAAATAATTTGTTTTAGATGAGGGTATGGGGGTGCGATCCTTATGACAGATTAATGTCCTTCACCTAAGAGGAACCCATATAGTTTGCTTCCATCACAGCCCTGAGAGGACAAAGCGAGCCAAGCGGCGGCCATCTGGAAGAAGCTCTTAGCAGAAATATGCCACACTGACTGAGTCAGCACTTCTGGCCCCGCGTGGAGAGAAATGCTGAGTCCTTTAACTTCCCCAGTCTATGGAGTTCCGTTTTGGAGGCTGAGCAGACCAACGCTCTAACTGACCATGCAATCATCTCAATCGTAAATTAGACTACAGAGGGGTACTGTGTGTAATAACTCAAGATCAGGCTTTGTGTTTTCAGCTCCTTTGACATTTGGGGGTAGTTAATATTAATTCTTGTGAGTGTGAGGGAGGCAGGTGGTGCTGTTTTGTGCAAAAATGTCTCCAAACATCGCTCAACCTTCCCTGGGAGGCAGTATCTTCCCATCATCTACCCCATCCCCACCCCACCCAAGCTGCAAATCACGCTGTCAGTGATGCTTGAAGCAAAGAAATGGATTTCACTCTGTTTAAAGTATTATCCTCTTACACCCTATTCTCAAGAGATACTCTTTCTAAAGAGCCTGGATTTTATTATATTATATACATAATATATTTGTGATGTATAATATGCTTCCATGCCATATCTATACACTATAGTGTCTAAGATGTAATTATATAATAATGTGTAATACATAATTGCAATATATAATACATACATGTAATACAGATAATAATATATAGAAACAATTTGCCTCATCATTTGTGTTACTAAAAATAAACAGATTTCTGTTTAAAATGTCAAAAACTTCTTTAACTTTATGGGGACACAAATTCCTGCTGTTTCTTGTAGATTAGAAACAATTATTATGGGGTGTAGAGCCATGAACTAACTCTGCCAGGCAATAAGGGTTGAGGGAAAAAGCCTTCCAATTCAAATGCAAATTTCACAATTACGGTGTTACATTCCACTGAGTTGGGTTTTAGAACTAAAAACAAAACAAAATGAAGCAAAACAAAGCCAAAAAAAACCCTTAAATGCAGAAGGAATCAAAATGAGCAATACTTTTCATAATTAGACAAGAGCATCACCTTATCAATTAATTAATTACAGTTCATTTTCCCATTACTATCATTAAATGCTTTGCCATTTCTCTCCAACTTGGGCACCTCATATATCAACACAGAAAATTTCATTGACACTGTAGGAGAAAAGAATAGAAGGGGTCAGTTTCTACAAAATAAAAGCAATTTGCTCGTCAGTATGGTGATTCCAAAGACTGGAAGGGAAGCTGGCATTCTACTGTTCTCTTGAGCTTGCACTAATATGCTTGGGGGTGGGGACTGGGAGGTGGAGGTCTTTACCTCTAGGAATTTTGCATCTAAGAGAAATCAGTGAAGGCACAAATGGTGGCAATGTGGGAGGATGCCAGTGGGCTAGCTTGGGAGGTGGCCCCCTGACTAATGTGCCAGATGCTGAGCGAATGGAGCCGCCAGCTAATTAGTGCGCCATCTTGAGGCTGCGCCAGCACCAGCGAAGAACCACGCAGGTGACCGGTTTCCAATCATAAGAATTGTTTCATTTTTACTTATAAATCGTTTTTACTCATTCCTTGAAGAGCTGATTATTTTTTATTCTAATACTGAAGTCAATAACTATGTTATAAAATCACAGTGACATTCATTTGCTCTGAAACAATCTTTTAAATATTTACTTTGAAGCAGAGTTTGCAAAATATTAGAGGTTTCCTGTGTACACTTAACCCACCTTCCAAAAACAATAATCTCTTAAATAATTGCGATGCATTGTTAGAACGAAAATATTTAGGTTATTATAATGCTATCAAATTTGATTGAACCTTATTGAGATTTTCCCAGTTTTTTCTATACACTCGGTTTTTTGGGGGAGAGACATACACAGCTATGAGATGTTAGTATATGTTTTGTATTTGTGTAATTATCACCAAAATCAAGAAAAAGACTCTATTACCTCAAAGAAACTCCCTTGTATTACCCTTTAACAGCTACACACTTTCCACACTCTAATCTCCTGTAGTTGTGTTGTTATCCATTTTCATATTTTTTTTTATCACTTTACAAATGATACCTTAGTGGAACAATATGTAAGCCATTGTTATTGGTTTTCTCACCCCACCCGCTTGAGTTCCACCCAAGTTGCTATGTATATTGGGGTTTTGTTGTTGTGTTTTTGTTTCTGTGGTTCAACAATATTTAATAAAATGCTGAGATTTCCAAAAACTCATACAACTACAGCTAGAGGAAACCAGTCTTTGTTTCACAGAATAGAATTATACTCAGAGGATCATATGGATTTAGGGACCCGGTCCCTGCTTAGAGAGGAGGGAGATGGAGAGGAAATGATATCAGTGCCCTCTTGGTTAGAGATTTGTGTCTTCATTCTCTGATGGATACAAACCATTTAAGCAGGAGAATGCTATCTGTACATTGGACTAAGATCATGGAGAATGTGGAGAACAGTTCGGAGGGATAGCGGGATAGCAGGGAAACCAGAAATGTGATACACAATTCCATCAATATCTTGGTTGAAGGCTATGCCATTTATGATGTTTGCCAGGGATACACATGTATACAATCTGTTTATCATTCCTGGACTAGGAAAATCAACATCTTCTCTTATTGCTCTGGTCTTGGTCTCAGTTGAATGCGATCACTCCATCAGTGTTTACTGATAAGATGAAAGAATAAACATAAAAGCTTTCATTTCCTCAGGAATATTATTTGATGTGTGTTAGTTATGCCTTACAGCAATTCAGAACAATTTCTATTAAGAAACAGCAGAAAAAGCTTCAGTGACAATAATATTTTAGGGTAAATGTAGTGAATGAGCTCCAAAGATTCAGTTGCTACCAGTTTTTTGTTTTGTTTTACTTTTTAGTTTTCCTCTCGGACCTCTTTGAGAAATGGATCAAAATCAGTGACTCTCTCCAACGGAAAATGCTCACACATGCCTTATTTGTGTGGAATCTGGTGATCGACTCCTTGGTCTTCATTCACAAATACAGTTCAGTGGTTCATGGACTCACAGAAAAGAATCTTCGTATCATATGACGTTGTATCACGTTGCCGCAAATTAGCCACATGATCTGACCCAAATAGAAGGAAACTGGAAATGTGGGTGGCGTCCTGATTAGCCATTGAGAAGAGGATATTTCTGGAGCACCAGACTGATGCTTTTGCTGCAGTGTTTTCATCAAGTACAGCATGGGTACAGCTCCATGAAGATATGGAGATGGCACGTGTGGTGTGTCAAATCTACCCCCTCTTTCTCTTTCTGCTCTGTGTGAAGTAGTCAGGCAAGGAAAAGAGCCAATTAGAAATGACATGATATTTTTCTCATTTGTGATAACTGTGTTCTATAGGAGACATCATTTAAGATCTTCAGCTGACTTGTGAAAGTGTCAAAATTGAAGGAGAGCAGATGCAATTTGTCAGGTCTGAGGAAATATTGTGGGCTGTCTCCAAGAACTGTGTCTTTATGAGATTTCTTGAGGATTTTATGCTTGAAGTGAGCCTGACCAGTACAGACAGAAATGGATTTCTCAACACACTCTCAGCTCGTCTGTGTGTGTGTGTGTGTGTGTGTGTGTGTGTGTGTATGTACGCATGCATACTTATCTTTAATTCTGGGAAACCATCCCCTATCATTCTTCTCTTCATTCATTATTTTTATTCTTGACACTCTTGTTAGGAAGATGTTAGAAAATCTGTTATTTCCCTATCATTTTTTTTCATTATGTAAGTTTAATACCCTTGCTTTATGTTCTGAGAAAATGCCTTACTTCCATTTTCTAGCTCACCAGATCTCCATCTATTTTATGTATCTATTTTAATACGTTTCTATTTTGTAAAGTATTTTAATTTCCAAATGACAATATGATACATTTTTCTTTTGGATACAATATTTTCATTAGTCTTTCTGAGGTGATAATTATAGTAATTCTAATATCTTTTTTCTTTCTTGCTAAAGTCATGTTTCTTTTTAATTTTAATAGGGTACACCTTTCCATCACCCAATCCCACTCTTAGATTTTTATCGCATCCCAAGAATATCTGTGGACAAATGTCCACCAATCTACAGCTCAATATGATATTTTCTTAGCACAAATATTATGTATAGTAATAGTAATATATTATATTTGTATTCTTTTGCCAATATACTACAATTTATATACAAATGTTCGAGTCATTTGTATTCCTTCCAACTAATTTTCTGTTTTCTTCATATATTCAAAATACCCCTATTCTGGCTGAGTCAGTCAGTCTCTGACTGAAACTGTTCTTTTCACATGCAACCTTTTTTGATTTGCAGTGTGCATCCTAGTAAGTCACATGCTGTTGGTTTCAAGATCTCAGAATTATCGCTCAGTGCTGGTGATTTTCTCTTCTGTGACTTATAGTCCAATTGCTGTTGTCGGATTTCTTCTTGCAATTTTCTGATGTTTGCTCGTAGTCTATTCATTTTCGGAATCTACCTTTACCTTTCCACAAATTAGCCCCTTTTACACTGTTACATAATGAGACCCATGAAGCAGCTAAAGGCCCAATATTCTCATGCTGCACGTGTACCTCCTGGCAATAACGAGTATAACCATTTATGAATGCGATGAGAAAGGACTTCTCTTGAAACAAGACTTGGCTTCCTCGATGAGCCTTTATTTACTTGCTTATGTTGATCATTCAGAAAAGAATTTTGAGGGGAAAACTGACCTTCACGGGTGATCTGAACAAACAGGAAGTAGCCCCAGGAACCCCAGCAGGTATGTCAGACTGGGGACCATCCTCGTGGTGCCCACTCCTTCTGTCTGGCTCTCAGCATTTCTCCCAGCTTCCAGCTGTTGGAACAGGCTGTGATTCTGCTCTCTCATTCTCCTCTAATTCTGCTTCTCCTATTGGTGCTGCAATGGGATGAGGGAGGATTTGGGTACAAACCTGCTCTGGACATTGTCATAGTTATTCTCTTACACAGCTAGACAAATCACACATTGTCACTCACTCAGCTGCCTTGTCTAATTAAGGAGATAAGTTGGGAAATACTGCAGGTTTTCTCTAAGACTTTTTGGATTCCCCATCAATTTTATCAGTATTTTCTTTGGGGGAGAAATAGACTCCAAATAATAATATACTAATATTATCATAATATGCTAATATCAATTATAAAGTCTCATCATATTTTTAAAGTATAAAATGCTTTCGGAAATTGTATTTTAGAATAAAAGAAATGAATGAGTGAAATTAGGTCCTGTTTTGATTCCTGTAATTTGTGACATCTAGCTACGATTCAAACTCAGCAAAAGGGAAAAAGACAGCAGCAGGTGGCGTGGGCTGGCTACATGATTTGTATGGTCAAGTATAAAAAGATGCGAGCTTTTTGTTCAAAAATCAGGAAAAAAGCAAGGAATGTTCTAAATTATGAAGTGCATTTTACTTCTGTAATACATTTGATTTGTTTCCATATGCTATTTAATCTAATTCTTAGTAAAAAAAATAAAATAAAATGCTTACTTGTTAGCAGGAATTTTCGCCCTCATTTTCGTATTATACAATACTGGGTTGAATGCAGCTATGAAAATATTTTGTTCATTTGCAGTATCACAAAAAATTGTGTCATTGTTACTTCATTGCTCACACTGTTACAGCAGAGCCTCCCCGCGAGAAGACTGACAACTTAGCACTGGAAGGTAGAGAAACAGCGCTTATAACAAGCGCTGGTGCTGGCTCAGGGGCGTCCTTACCCAAAGGTGAGCACGGGGTGGAGGTGGGGCTGCAGCATCTTTTATCCTTGGGGTCGAGGGTTATCGCCTCGGCTACGTGCTCTTCAGCGGTCAGGTGTGCACAATCGTGGTTACAGCTGCAGAGGTGCAGCTACGGTCACAGTGGAAAACTCCTGGCAGACTCATTCTGCATTGGGGTCAGAGTACATTATTCTATTATAATACAGACATGGAGATTTTGTTCTTATCAGAACAGTAGGAACACTGCATAACCCTAAATCACCTCCTTTTTGTTCATTCATTGTTTTCACTTCTTGATGTGTTAACCTTCACCAATGTTGTCTACTTTTGGATTATTGATGAATAAGGCAGGTCTGGAAAGAAAAGGAACTAGAGGTAATTTTAATTTTCTGCTTGCTTGTCATCATTTTAACATAAGTACTTGATTAATACAGGAGACAAATGGATGAAAATGAAATGAGAAGCTTCCTTCAATCAACTGTGTTTCCTACAATAGTACTACTTTCTTTCTGTGTTTGAAGCCAGTTCTGGTTCAAAGCAAGGTTTGATATGAATGGAAGTCATGCCTTTCCTTTTTCTGGGCTGTAGACAGCAGGCTCACCTTATTCTCACCTTGCACCTGGGCACCCTACCAGGACCAGGAGCTCACAGAAATGCTGTGTTCACGGAACAATGAGACGCCTGCGTGGACACACTCACACCCCTCCTGAGAATCACCCCACTGCATCATCACAGACCTAAATGTAAAATACAAAGCTACAAAACCCCAGGAGATAACACAGGAGGAAGTTTAGACCTCGGGTATGTGATGACATTTTAGATACAGCACCGAAGACATGACCCATGAAGAAATCATTGATCATCTGTACTTGAAAACGTGTGCTCTGTGTCCAGAGAATGAGAAGACAAGCTGCAGCCTGGGGGAAGACTTTTGCAGTCCACACATCTGATAAAGGATTCACCCAAAATATACAAAGAACCTAAAACTCAGTAACAACTCCATTAAAACAACCAGGAAAATGCTGCGGAAGAGACTCAGTACATAAGGCAGCAAGTCTGTCAACCTGACCACTCACGGAGAAAACCATAAACAGAATCGAAAGGAAGAGCCCCTCCCTCTTTAACAGGAAGCTACTGGTTTACCCCAAATGCTAAGAACCTCGCTATCATTCTCCTGTCTGCTGAGTAATCAAAGGCAGCCTGTCTTTCCTGACTGGTGACTGAATTCTGTCAGCTCTCCAGCATAATTGTGTACTTGCTCCAAGGAAAATTATTCATGGACTCAGTTCCCCAACTACCTATTTTATGGGAAACAAATCTGGAACCAGCTACCTGGGGACTGATTCCCCCTGAGATCATCCATGATCTCAGGGGGCACAGATAGTGTATATCCTGCCTGATGCACATACTTACTTCATCTGTGGTCTGCAATTGTATGTCCATGGAATACAAGGTCAAAATGCATTTTTATTTTGTCTGAAGTGACTTAGTTTATCTTAGAGGAAAAACATGCAGTTATAATCCATCAGGGTGCATCTGATGCCATTTTTTCTCAAAGCTTATCCCTGTCCCTTAGGCCTCAAAATTCTTTTCTGGATAGGTCATAAAATGAATCTGCTTACAGGTTAATTGTCACCAATTATATAATTAAGACAAGAACATCGAGGACAATTATCAATATATTTAAGTAGTATTAAAAAGAGAAGATAAATGATAATTTGCTCTCCAAGTCAACATCATTTCCCACAGCTCTTACTCAAGTCTAGTTATTTTTAAATCCCATAAGCAATCAGTTCATTTTCCAATGTTAGATATTCACGCTCAGATTTATTATCTTAATTTAGAGAGCAACCGATTTAAACACATACTCCATTTAATTCCTGCCCCCACATCTCTTCCCTCTTCCCTCTTCCCAATGTCCAATCCATCACCCTTAAAGTCTTGACATCGTTAAAAAATTATAATGGTCAGTTCTGATTTATCAATTCCCTTCACCCCCTGGAACCATCCAGCTACTGGATCTTTTATTTCTGACCCGTTTTATTTTTATTCCTGCTCTCTGTGCAGGAATTCACATAGCAAATTTGCATCCTTAGAAAGACCTGTTTGCAAATTGGTTCTTAGCTGACATCTGGGAACTTTGCTGGTAGACAGTTCTCTACAATCTTATAAAACTTGCTTCAAATGATAAGAGCAGATCACTGTGCCCAGACAGCAAAGCAATAAATTCTAAATCCAGGCACCAGTCTTCCTTCTGGAAATCAGGATGACTTGGACATTCTGTGGAGAGAATACCTGCTCCTCATAAAATCCCTGGGCGGTGGATAGCTTCCTTGTCAGATAGTACTTCCCACACATTGCCACACCTCATAGCTGGAGAAAACGGGTCATCTGTGTAATTTCAGTGGGGAGGGCTCTTGGAGGCTTGAGACTGGTTTCTTATGGGCTTATTCCCTGCACCCTTCTCTGCACTGGTTTTGCTAGGGTCCCTTTTGTTGAACTAAATCTTAGTGCCAAGTGAAATTCTGTTCTGAGTCCTGGGAGTGTCCCTAGTAAGTCATCAAATCTGGAAGAGGTATGGGAGACCCCTGGTGTGCTTACCTGCTAGTCATTGTCTCGCACTGCGCCTCCCTATGTCCAACTATGTCCGCACATCTTTAGAATTTTGTCTCATGTGCTGCTATATATGAAACCAAATTTCTAGCTCTCCTCCAGGTTCTTGTCCTTCTGCCCTTAAAATAACTCTTCTAATAGTTATTCTAATCCTTGCCTTTAATTCATTTGTCTCTTTACTACTCCATTCCTATAATCATCATGGTCACTACTTTTCCCACTGGGGTTTACTATAAGAATCTCTACCTACAACCTTATGTCCCCAAATCACCCACCTGCACATACTCTAAAGTAACTCTTGGAAGCCACAACTGTAATGTAGTAGTGGTGTCCACCAATTAGAGCCTGTAGAAGCTCCCTGCATGATGGTCCTCTGTCAGGTTCTGTATCTCAAACCTTATTGCTCACTGTCTGAACTCATCTCCATGACCCTTCACAGACACCATGTCAAGTTGTCTTGTTTCTTAGACACACCGGTCGTTTAATTGCTTTGGGTATCCATAAGAAATGCTCCCTCTCTCAGGAATACCTTTCCCAGTCAACAGCAACTGAATTTTCAATTCTCACTTGAAGAGTTTTCTGCTCAATGAAGATCTTGGTTTCATGCTTATTTTTAGAAAGTTTTAACCATTTTCTCTGTGTCATCCATCCACTGCCTGGCATGGAAGTAGACCAGATGTCTCACATCTTGTCCTCAGCTATTTACACTAAGTACCAGGCTGGTTCTTGCCTTGATTTAGTCACATACATATTACTGAAGACATAACAATTATATATAACCTCTTGATTGAAAAGCTCATTAATACCCAGGAAAAAGAAGCATAAGTCAATAATATTCAAGATAAAGATGAAGCTGATCGATAAAATAGGTGCTATGTAGACATGACTTTGTATCATTCTTTTTTAATATAGATATATCCAGTCAAGCATTGGGAAGTTATTTTCAATATATAAAGAAGAAAGGTAAATAATTCATATTTGCTTCAGATGAAACTACTTATGATCATTTCATATTTTATTTCATTGTTGAAAGCAGGATGCCAAAATATATACAATCATTTATTTCTCTGGTCGAATTGAAGTAGATATACAATATATTGTATTGAGAACAATAAAACAGAGCATAAAAGATTCTGATATTTTCACTTGTGTGTTCTCATACACATTTCATAAGGTAAGATAATACTCGCTGTTTAAAAAGAAGATGGCACAATGTCGGAGCAATAAATAATAAATAATAAATAATATAAATAAATAAATAATAAATAATAAACAGAGGCACTTTTTAGTCATAGAGATAAGAAAAATGGGTGTAATAATAAAAAAATTAGAACATTTTTGGTAAAAAAAAAACTTACTCAGAATTTAAGTAAACATAATAAAAAGCAGAAATGTTTTTCAACTTCCTCCTGGCAAAATAAAATTTGGTGAATCAGGGTGTACGTTGAATGTTATGTATGGCATAAGAAGAATTTAAATCTTCCTCACTGAGTTAAATGCAAGGCAATGTAAGAAAACATGAAGGTTTAGAGAAAGATTTAATTCATAAAGAAAGTCAGTTTCATATTTGAAAAAATAGCATAAGTCTGATCATTGTTGAAATTTCCAAAATGATACAAATGTTGCTAGAGAAAATTAAGACTGCTATTAGCAGGAACTACCCAATCTCCTTAAATATACACACCATACTTGTGTTGTGATTATTGATTTAAATTTGGATCTGCGATTAGTACTGATAAATAAGCTTACCTCACAGTTTTCTCAGCTAGAGCCTTGGAATGAAGTTCTCCAAATAGTTTCTCTGGAGCTCCCTTGAGCTGATCAGTTGGTCAAAGGTTTCTTGACTGTGGTTGAATATGATTCTGATATTCCATTCAAAGTCAGCGGGGGATTTGATTACTAATTAGAAATATGGGCATGGGAGAGGCTGGAAACTGCTAAGGACTATAGACTTATCATCTGTATTCCAGATCGGAGCGTGTTTTGAGGGGAGATATATCATTCTCTTTGTGTCTACACTATCTAGAATAGCATGTGAAACAAGGAGTTGAACAGCAAATATTTGTAAAAAGATGAATAAAATAGTAAATAACAAAGTAACTTTGTAAAGTGAATTTTTGGCTCATATGGGACCTTAGATAACTACTAAAGAACTTGGAATTTCCTGAACAAGCAGTTATCTCCAGGTTATAATTATCTCATGAAGGGCGAACTAGGAAAATCTGAGAATTTTTATTTTAATATCTTAGACTTTCGTGTATTTGAAAGAATATTAAAAATAGACAAGTCTGTAATAAAGCCATAAAAATGTATAAATTGTGTTTAATTTTCCTTATTAGTTAATTGATATTCTAACCTCCAAGGTTGATTTGCTACTTAAAAGAAATTTAAAGTGAATCAATTATATGATGATTTTTATAATATTCAGAATATCTTTTCTTTTTAAAGTGAATATGTATGTACAATTTAAAACAGAGTAGAAGGAAGTCTGGTTAGAAAATGTTGAAAAGCTTGTTAAATGGTATCTTGTAGCCAGAAATTTTGTTTTTATCTTAAGTTAACATTATTTTGATAATTTTACACAAAAAATTTGCATGATATTATGTATGTCTTTGGAGGGTAACAACTTTGGTGAGTTGACAGTAAATTTTGCAGGGTCAAATTTGGAAACAAAGACTGTTATTACTTTTGATACATGAACTCTTTCATCAGTTCACGTTGGAAATGATGGTAGCCTGAACCTGAATGATAACAGAGAAGGTCCTTAGATGTGGTCATATTATAGATGTAATTTAAAGATATATATGCCAGAGGAGATTCCCTGACAGATGAGATATGGCATGCTAGAGAAAGAAAAGAGTCAGAGATTAATTCAGGAAATTTTCATGAATAAGTGGAGAGATGGAGTTACCACTAATGGAAACTGGGGAGGCAGGGCAGTTATGAGGAATGATCGAGTTCTGCTTTGTACAGGTTAAAACTGATTTGGGGTATTGAGTCAGTGACACAAGTCTGGGAGTCTGAAAGATATGATCTAGTAGGTAGATGGTATTTAAAGTCAGAAGAAGAGAGAAAATCTAGGGAGGGACTACTGATAGAGAAGAAGAACTAAGGATTGATCCTAGAGACACTTCACCACTAAACAGCAAGGAAGAAAAAGAGAAACACGAAGAGACTGAATCAGGAAACCAAGATCAGTGTCTTCAAAGTCAGGTGTGTTAAGTAAATGTGTGTTAAGGACCAAGAAAAACAATGTGGTCAATTATGTCAAGTGTTGCCACACAAGAAGGAATGAAACCCTGGGATTCCACATGAGGTTATTCCTGGTGTTGGAGGATAGTTCCGATGGAGAGGGTTTAAAAGATAGTAGAAAACTGGAATCTAAGACCCAGGTATAGAGAACTCAGGAGAAATTTTGTTACCGTGAAGAGCAAAGTAAGGGATGCTTATTGGTGGGGACATGGAGTGAATAGAATGTTACTCTTTTAAGATTA
Organism: Solenodon paradoxus; assembly: GCA_004363575.1. NCBI lineage: Eukaryota > Metazoa > Chordata > Mammalia > Eulipotyphla > Solenodontidae > Solenodon > Solenodon paradoxus. Next base: position 32,975 of record RJWH01005944.1, read on the forward strand.
GGTATAATTTACCACGTTTGTGTAACAATGTGAAAAATCCAGGATATATCATCAAAAAGGGGAAGGAGAGGTAGATTAAACTTTGCTCTGGAGTGGATAAGAGAAGATGAGAACAAATGGACCAGTAGTCATTTCTGTGAATAGGAGCTAGAATATTTGCAAAATGAAGTTGGAGTGTGGGGGCATATGGTGGGTATTGAAGACTGTTCTTTCTAATTGGTTGAGACCTTGGTCATCTGTTGAAAGTCATTATGAGAAGAGGAACATTTGAGGAGAGACCATTGATATGAAATGAGCACATGGGAGAGAGAAAATAATTGGGAAAGGATGAGTAGTATGATCACCTGGCAACACGAAGAACCCATCTGATGCTGATCTCATGAGTTAGAGGTGATGCCAGCCAGGGTGTTTTTGCATTTTATCCAATTTTATAGTGCAGAGTTGGGCACACGGGAAATTAACAAAAAAGCAAGTAAAGTATTGAGCAAAGTCAGGGAGGGGCAAGACTTTCAAAGATGTATGCTTAGTCATAATTGTCTCAGTTGTGTTTATATCTTTAATTCCATCTCTTATTTATTGTAGTGTTGTCCTTTCCCATCTTTTGGTCTTTTCATAATAGCATATGTTCTTTTAAAGATACCAAAGAGCTCTTTCTTAACCTTGTCTGTCCTCTCGAAAAGCTTATTTTCAGAGCTACTATGTTCCTGTTGGTCTTCAGTACTTCCCCAGAAAAACATCTCTTCATCTTCTCCAGTTATCCTTAGACAAGGCATGATGTCTCCAACCAGCCTTGATATGTGTGATCAGAGGCACCTTGGATTTGTCACTAATATGTGACAGTTAACTCTTCCTCTTCAATCCACAGCTCAATGCTCTCAACTCCCCTTCTTATTTCCAACGTTTTCCATATACACTAATAGTAGTAGCTATTATACCTAACTACCACTAGTAGTTTTTTGATTTTTTAAATATAGCTATTCCCATTTCTAAAAAAAACTGTAACTTACTGTGGTTAAATCACATTAATATCTTATTATAGACCTTCTGCTACAGAGGTGAGATGGAAACTTTTGCTGTTGTTCTGTTGATAATCAGATTATCTTTACAACTATACACTAGTATTGTTCATGTGGTTAGATTGGTAATACAAATCTTTCATTGCTGCCATACATTGTGACCCATGCTGACTACAGATCGCCTCTTCATGGACCCACCATTCAGGTCTTGATAAGCAATGATGCTCTTGGCAGAACATCCTACTGCTGCTCTCTTGGTCAGAAGTGCTCTTATGTTCTCTTTAGTTCTGACTTTCACTGAGTAATCATATGCTCATTTATCATTCTTTCCCAAATACTGAATAATGTTTTTCCATTACGTGGAAAGCAATTTTTATTTTCAGCCTATAAATCATTCTTTTCAACCCTAATGCTTTGAATGAGAATATTTATGCTATTTTTTGTTGCTCTCGCCAAAATAGCAAGTTTTAGAAAATAATGACAGCAATTATTTCCACCCAAGTTCTTTGGACATATGATCATATGGCTACATTGTGCATAGCTTTCATTATGTCGCATGATTTTGCAATAAATGGAAGATGTTTTGGCAAGATGATTTTGGAAAAAGTCAACAACATTTTGAGATTTTTGTTGGTAACACTTGATTCAAGTTTTGTACAATGCTTTAAAATTTTGAGACTGATGAATGCTTACTTGGTGTATTTTATCCAGACACAATGACTATTATTGAAGCTTAAGTGACTAGAAATGTTATTTCATCTCATTAGGATTAAAATAGGAAAGAGTCATTTCAGTAATGTCTTCTCCAAAATTTTAAGTTAATTTAAAGGTGTTAACTTGAAGAATGTATACTTTCCAAGTCACAAGTAAACTTCAGACTTGCTATGGACTTCCACTTTTTAAAAAGAAATTTTATAGGTGTCTGTTTTGTTATTTTGTTGCTGCTGTTTTCTGAGATTTTGGTATGAAGCATTTTTAATTCTGATTTCTCTTTGTTATTCTCAGTATCCAGGTTCATAACTTTTATCTCAAGGGCTCTGACTCCTTGAGCATGGACATTTGAAATAGAGATAAGTATGATGTATGACCTCAATACTCAATGCACGATACTAAGCAAGTTAAGGTTCTAGGTTTAATCTTTGGAAATTCAAATTTAAATGAAATGCAGTGATATGCACTGTTAAAAATAAAAGTACATAATCAATGTGACCCTGGTGACTTCCAACAAAAAAGTAAATAAATGAAGAAACAGCTGTCTGCATCACAATAATATGTTGACTTCTCCATGAATTTTCTACAGTAAGTTTCAGTAATAAAAAGTAGGTTCTTTTCAGTTCGTTCTTCTAATTATTTGTCCTGTATGTCACACTCTGTCAATCTTCTTTGCATGTAGGTAGCATCTTGTCATTCTCAGGAACTCCTTTGGGATGTCCACAGTGGGCATGGTATTTCTCTGTCCTAAGTCAGCAAGGATTAATTCTTAAAAATAGGTTGATTGAGAGACACATGCTAAATAATGCTATATTTTCCAAATACCTCTCCTGTGAATAAATACCCAGAGGTGGGATTCTTACCTTCCTTTTTGTTTTTATTTAGACAACAGCCATACCAACAAGAGTGGGAGATGCCTCCTTGTGGTTTTGAGTTGTATTTTCTCTGATGAATTTTGATGTGCGGCCTCTGTATTGGCCATTTTCATATCTCCTTCGGGAAAACATCCATTCCATAATTTTTCCCACTCCATAGTTTGTCTTTTCACTCTCTTGTTTCCTTTGCTGTGCAGACTCTTTCAGTTTGATGTCCCACTTGTCTGTTTTTGTTTTTGTTGCCTGCGATTTTAGTGTCATAGCCAAGAAATCCTGGACTGTCTTTCTGTCACGACCCTCAGAGACGTGTGTGGACTAGAGCCAAGGCTGTTTGTTGTCAGTTGCTGTGCTTCGCCATCTTGATAGGGGATAGATGTGATCACAACAAAATTTAGCTGGCCAGTCATCTTAGAAGCCTAAGAACTTCCTTTCATGTATTTAAAGACTTTTTTTCCATGAAATGCTTGTTCATGTTTTTTATTTGTTTTACTATTACCTCTTCATTAGCTTTCTTTTCTATTTTTGCAAGTTCCTCATATATGAGGAATATTAATTCCTTGTCTAAATTGTAATTTGTCATTCTGAGTCTGTCAATTGACCTTATTTTTTATTTTTCAATAATTTTTACCCCACCCCCTAGCCCTGGGATTCAAATCCAGGTCCATGTCTTTCGTGGGCTGTGTCTCAGCCAAATGAGCCCCAGTGGGAGGGGGATGACTAACTTTTGTTCTGATGTTGTTTTTTGATCAGATAAAAAATTATTTTGCATCATCAAATATGTCTTCCTTTTTCCTTATTACTTTTGAATTTTGAATACTAGAAAAAAATTTTCCACTGCCAGTTCTTAAACTGTTATTCATATTTTTTATAGAACTTGTATACCTTCACTGTATACTTCAAGTCTCTGAATCATGCCGAATTTATCCTTGTCAACAGTACAAAGGATGACCTTCCTAGTGGTTCAATTGATACAAAATACTTTCTAACATTGACCAATTACTGTATTACTGGGATAAACTCTTCTTGTACTTGGTATCATTTCTTTAATGATCTATCTGATGCGACTTTATTTATGTAATGTGTTGGAAGGTACTTCACTATCCTTTGTTAATGCTTCAGATGAGAAGGTGTGCCACTCAACTCTCCAGGCAGGTCAAGTTGGAGTGTATGTTTCTAATTTTAGTCTACATTTATTTTCTGTTCTGTTAAAGAGGAGTGGGTGTTAAATAGATGGAGAATCACTGACAGAAAAAAACCAGCAAGTGCATCTCCTGGTGGATGTCACATGACCAGTGACAATGTCTGGACCTGGGTACCACTCAGTTGACTTATTTTCTTGCAGTTTAGACATGGCAAGAGATCCCCTGTTTACAGCTCAGTAGCAGAGAATTGCCACTAGAGTTGTCTCTATCTAGGTGTAACCTTCCTTTTCAAATGAGCCTCAAAAGTAGAAACTCCTCATCTGTGGTCCCAGATTTCTCAAAGAAGCCCAACACATAGGCATATTTTTGTTGCATTATGATGCACTCTTACACACAATTAAAGGGGTATATTTTGATCTTTTCATTTTCATTTTCTCTTTGCAACAACACTTCATTAAAGCCTTTTGAAATTATTCTTTTAATTAAGAAAGGATATATTCCACCCTATGATGACATTGAGAAACCTACTTATGTATTGTATTATGAAAAGAGAGAAGATGGACAATGTGACCTTCACAGCATCAATAACTTTTAAAACCAAATTAGAAAATTTTCAAAATAGCTTTCTTGGAAAATGCTAATAAAGCATTTTGTGGATGGACTTTCAGGGCTGACTGCAAGGAGCTGAGGTGTCTCATACCAGGGAGTCACTGGGTGGCATCAGTTGAAATCAGTCTGCTGCTGGCAACTTACTGTCTTACAGCGGTTATGTCTGAACAGAAACAATTGGCAATAAATGCTAATAATCACAAATTTATCGTAAGGAACTGTTTAGATATATGCTTATTATTTCATATAGTGGATGAAGTAAGATGGGATTGTAGAGACACTTTTAAGTAAGACAGATTTGCTAGGACAAATTTTGATAGTTAATGAGATACCATTATTCTAACTCTGTGCACTGGCCTTTCCCTCCCTTTTCATTCATTCTCTAGAGAAGAGGAAAACTAGATTCAATTTGTCTCTGTAGCATTAATTTAGTGGCTTCTTATAGTTTAACTAGAATCCTGAACTTGTTCCTATTAAAATTGCATGTTAGAGGACTCCTGGAGTTTATATATCACTAAAATGCATTCTGAGAATTATAATATTATATGTTAAAATGCTCTGGATAATAACAGAAATCAAGATCAAATACCTCTTTTAAATTAAAGACTTGGTTTGTCCTTTCATCAAGGACCCATCACGAAAGGTTCTAATAGGAACCACATCTAGACTGATGGGTATTTCCTAATCTCCCCATAGGTTACTTGTGTTTAGAACACCGAACACAATTCACTCCACCCAGTATCTGAAGTTGCACTTTAGTTATGTTTGCATATTCCCTGTGTGATTAAGATGGACTCAAATATTTCATCGTTTCTCATAAAAAAGGTAAATGCATGAAATAGAAAAATAATTCACTTTCTAAGAGTAATGAGGCCTGAAAGTCTCCACTTAAAAGGCGACCAAATTAGAAAAACACTCCATGAGATCAACCTCAAAAATATCTTTGGGGAAAGAACATTTTCACCTCAAAATATTAAATAACACTTCAAATAAGCACACCTGTTTGGGGTCTAAGAAACCAGAGCGAAGCTTGGAATGACACCAAACTAAAAAGATTTTGTAGAAAGACACCACCCCTAAAACAAAAAGACAATTCACGGAATGGGAAAAGATATTTGCACAACATGCATCAGACAATAACTTAACCTCCAAAATATATAAAGAATTAATACACCTCAATCACCAAAAAGCAAGCAGCCCACTCAAAAACTGGACAGAAGAATAAAATAGACACCTGTCTAGAGAAGACAGACAGAGGGCCTACAAACACATGAAAAATGTTCTCCATCACTCTTTTGAGAGAAATGAAAATTAAAACCAGAGTGAGATGTCACCTCACACCAGTGAGAAAGACAGATCACAAACACTGGAAACAAAAGGTGTTGGAGGGGGTGTGAAAAAAAAAGGAACCCTCCTACACTGTTGGTGTAAATTAGTGCAACCTCTTTGGAAAATAAATAAAGATGGGACAGCCATTCAATACAGCAATCTCACTCCTAGGCATATACTCAGAGAACACAAAATCTCCCATCAGAAAAAAAAAAAAAATCTGCACATTTATGTTCATAGCAGCACAGGTCACAGCAATTGAGACGGAATCAACCTAAATGCCTGTCAACAGATGACAGTACAGAGAAGCTGTGGAATACTCAGTGGAATCCTATGCAGCTGTTGAAAAAGACGAAGTTGTTCCCTTTGCAACAACTTGGATGGATCTGGAGGGAATTATGCAAGTGGAATAAGTCAGAAAGAAAAAGAGAAGTATAGGATGGTTTTACTCATACGTGAAATATAATGAAATAAAACCAAAGAACAGATAAACCCCAACAAAGTTGACAGGATGCATGAAGGCTACTGGGGGGCATCAGGGGAAGGAAGGAAAGAGGGAACGAGGTGGCAGTGAAGGGTCTTGAACTCTGGTGGTGTGTGTAGTGAGTGATATCAAATACTGAGGTGCCATTCCCATAGCCTAAGATACATATAGCAATGCAAACAAAGTAAATGATAAAATCACTGTTTTTTAAAATATAAAAATGTCTTATTACCTAAAATGCAGGAAAAAACAAAAAGAACAAAGACGACATCACTCAGCAAGTTCCCCCATTCTCGCCATGAACGTAATTCAGGTCTGTACATGACACACCATCAAGAAAACATCACTGGGATCTCCGCGACTTCACAACGCCCTCTCTCTCTTACTCATGCATTGTTTATAAACACTCTTCACTGTCACATGTGCGTGTGAAATGTAAAAAATAAACACTAAAAGGATTCTTTTTAAATACTAAAAGGAAAATATAGGTGTTTGCAAATAGGCAGGGTGTATCCACTCTGATTAAAATTTTCTGAAGCTGAGTCATAATGGTTACACAACTATAAACGTGCATGCTGAAGGGATGCATTTTATGTTATGTCAGTTTTCCTTCAATAAAGCTGCTGAAGTAAAATTATATGCAATTTGCAAGGTATAGTGACATGTGTTGAAGATACAAGACTTTATTGGCAGGATCAAAAGGTATGAGTGAGAGCGGTGGACAGAGCAAGCAGCCCTGAGTTTCTTTGTCACAGCAGTTTCTAAGACAAGCAGGGAATGCCCTCAGCAGAGAGCAGAGTTTTAGCAACGGGCCTTCAGAGAACAAAGTGTTTTATTAAAAGACTCAGTTCCAACTTCTGCCCTGCAGAAGAATTGTAATATCTTCTTTTCCTAGTTTATAAATAAATTTTTAACAGGTATTCCCTCCCCTGTAAACTCCTCATGAATTTTTCCATTCTTAAATTTATTTAGATGCCAGGGATATATCTGCAGAGTCTCAGAACTGAAAAAAAAAGTTTTTAGTCAAGAATTTTACCCAGCATCTTGCCACATGAAAAGACTGAGGTCTAGATGTGCCCTAGTTTGCCACCATCAGAGGATATGGTGTTTAGAGTAGAAGGATTTTCCTTCATTTCAGATTCAAAGAGACCGGCGGTGGAGCTGGCCTCATGGAAGAGCCTATAAGAGGTAATAAGAGCTGGGTGACCTAAGTCCGCACAACAAAGCATGCACCAGCTAAGTAGGATTTGGCGGTACTGCTTGTAATTGTTTGTTGTTCCTGGTTAGGGGCATCTTCTACCACTTGGAAAGAAGCATATGGAATACACTGATGGGAAAGGGAATAAGCACCTGACCTGTGTGAGCAAATTTCTCACCAAATCAAACTGCTATTTAACTTCTTGAAGTCCAGTTCTGACAGTGTTAGTTCCATGATCTTTTTAAACCTTCATTCACTTCTTCAGTCTTCAAACATTTTGCCCTGGAAATGTTATTTATTTATTCTATTTATGTATTTATTTTATTTATATGTATATTATATATATGCATTAGAATAAAAATATGATAGTAGAATATCTGGTAAATGATACATATATATGTATTTTTATTCTAATGCTCATAAAATGGCTAAATTTGTTTTAAATATCACATGGCTTCAATAAAAATTAAAACTACTACCTTTGGCTTTATTGGATTGCAGATATTTATATGACCTTACTTTCTATTACCGATTTTACCCTGGAGACCTGCAAATGTGTACGTTTTTCCCCAATAAACATATTGAACTCAGCCCGTAGAAATTTCTTGATTTTTTGCTGACATTATTTGAAATACTATGATTTTTATACATTATGTGAACTTTTATTTCTGTCTCTTATCGACTGTACAAAGTAACCTAAAATTCACAGTATTAGTAGCTACTGAGCCATCAGTTTTGCATTAATTATATCTGAATAGTGTTTATTTTTAATTGGGGCTAAGAAAACCATCACTTATAAACATTTATGACATGTTAGCTTCTTTGCTTGGCACTCATCTGTCATGGTTATGTATGATTTCAAACACGGATTTTTCTGGGCCATTTTGCCATTATGATCTATGAAAAATAGCTAATAAACCATGAAAATGATCTTTATTCATTACATTAGCTATTGGCCTTCATTCTAAGTTTTCCTTTCTTTGGAATGTGGGTAATTTTTTGTAGTTGGTAGCAAAATTGACCTTTCCATTAAGTAACTCAAAGGGGGGTATGCTAAAATCACGACTATGGCGAAGGTCCTTTCATTAATTGGACCCTTTGTCTCTATGTATCTATGCTGACATATCAACTAATCATGTATTTTTTATGAGCTTTAACAAAGGCATAGGAAAAAACGTCTTACTTTCTGTTACGTTTAAATACTTTCCTATACTGGTCTATATGTTCAGTGACTATTTAAAAAAATAATAAATATTTTATGACAACCAATCAAAGCATCCAAAAGAATTGTGATTCTTTTGATGTACAGCACCAACTACAGAACCAGGAAGATGTGGAAATGCTCCGTCATTGCCCCATCCCTAGTGTGATCATCATGATGGGATTCAAAGCAATGAAATTGGAAAAATAAAGACAGGACATAAAGATTTGAGCTGTGAAGCTGAGAAGAGAAACCAAATTTTCAAGCAAACCTGGAGCCAAAAGAAGGTGCTGACTTTTCATTTTGCTCTTTTTAAGATGGCAAATACTTTGGGTGTTTACATTCTTTTTAGAGGACTCAGTGGAGAGGTGGGGAGTACAGGACTTAGAGAAGACAGAGAAGAGATTAGGGTCCCTAACAAGGCGGAAATGAACTTTCCACCAAGCTCACAATGATGGCATTTTTCCACTATAGGAAATGATATAAAATAGTATAAAATGACAGAGTAATGCACTTAGTTTGTCAAATGTAAGAATCCCAAAGTCAACAAAATGAAAGGAGATAAAAGGTAATCTAGACAAGGTTTGCTTTCTTGAAAACTTGCCTTGGGACAGTAGCAATATAAATTCTAATGAAAGAAAGGGTGGGGAATGCTTTTTCCTCTAGCTCTCCAAGGGAAGACGAAAGAGTCAGAAATACCTAGGGAGCACATCCTACATGGACAAACAGAAGGATTTCTGGCAGAAATGTCCATCAGATGTCTTTACTCCTTTTCTTCTCCTAAGATAAGTAAAAGGGATCTTTTTAATGTCTTTAATTCACTGAAATCTCCCAATTCCAGGAATATATTCCTATATTCTTGATGCCTCCTATTTCTTTGACGTGATACAAAAAATAAATGCTCTTGACATGGTAGCATTTGCAATACCTTTCCTTAAGGCATCCCTAAAATGATACTATATTTTATACTTTCCATCATCTACTTTATAGCTACAGAATGTATATATTGTGTAGGTACCCTTGAGTCTATGAATGAGTGTAAAATAATACCTAATACCACATTTCTACTTGTATCTAATTGTTCTGACATGCAAAGTTAATGCGTAAATTTTAAATTCCTAAGAAAGTTTGTGGAACGTAAAGAAGTACCAAAACACAGTGAAATTTTGGAGCTGTTTTTATGGCATGTAGGTGTCTCTGCAGCGTTTATTTTCCAGATGTATTTATCTCATCCCAAAAACATTATGGAATACAGGAGGTTCAAAAACATCTGCTACTTTTCTTTGTATTTGCATCATTATTATGGTAGTTGATTAAACCTGCAGCCCAAATCATGAATAAACATTTATGAAACACTAAATATTTATGAATATTTACGAAACTTTAATTTGGAAATGTTCTTCAATTTCCTAACACCTTGCATTGTGCTATAAAAATACCCCCGCACCATGCCAAATGCTATTTGGACACCAGTATCTGAAAAAACAGAATCTTTATCTGGGAGTCCTTGTTATTTTTCAAACTTAGTACAAATAACTTAAATTTTTTCTAATGAACTTTATAAGGGTTACATTTTATTTCTTAACATCATTTGAGTTCAAATTAGTGGAGTCTGCTGAAGCTCTATCCCATGGTTTGTGCTGACTTTTGGTACTTGGTAGGAGTTTCACTGTTGTCTTCTGCATTTTTGCATTAACTCTTGTGCCCTCAGCCCACACACCCCCACCTTTTCACCCACATGATGCACAGGAAATAAAACATAGACAAAGAGTGAAACTTCCCATAAAAAAGGAATGTAAGTGAAAGGGTGAGCTGGTATCAGAGGTTCAGGTGTCTTCGTGACATTCATGGTCCGGTAAAGATAAGTCAGAGGAACATGGGCAGGAGGTGAGTGGTTTTATTTGGGAAGCACTAACACCTCTGAGTGTGAAGATGACCTATCAGTCCCAGCGGCCAAGAGATAAGGCTCACAAGCCATTACAAAGTGGCATCGTTGGAAGGTCCATTGGCTTTTCCACTAACTGGTACAATGAGCAATTCACTCAAATCTTTGAAGTTTGACTCTTTCATTTGTAGGTGTTGGGTATTGAATAAATGTTTTGCAAGTTTCTATCCAATACAAAGTTCTATGTTAATAGTACAGATAGAAAAGTGCAATGAATAGACATTAGATACAAAAATTCTGCTTTGCTCATTTTTTCCTGATCATTACTTTGATGTAGTATAATTTATATATGTCATGTTATTATATTATATTATGCTGTATTGTACTATATAATTATATCTAACATATTGCATCATACATTTCCTTCAGACACGTGAAGCATCCTTAACTCAAAACAATTAGCATATATATTTATGTATGTATATATTACATATGTGTATACACACATACATACTTAATTTATTAATCTTTTGTTTAGAATAATTGTCTTTGTGGTCTTACGTGATATTGGTTGGTAGTTTCCTTTGCAGGTAATGTCTATTCTGGTTTGGATACTAAGGTACCAGGGATCATCGGTGAATGGAGAAGTTTTCCCTCTGTTTCAATTTTCTAGAAAATTTTGTATAGATTTGGCATTATTTCTTCATCAGATGTTTCTTAGAATACTCAGTGTAACCCTGAGGATGTGAGGTTTGTTTTATGAGAAGAATTTTTAATTACAAATTCATTTCCTTTGCTACATATAAGTCCATACAGTTTTTTTTTTATTTGTCTTAAGTAGGGTTGGCAATTTATTTATTTCAAGGAATTGTTCATTTTTATCTATATCATCAAATTTTTGTGAAAAATTAATCATAAAATTCCTTTGTTCTGTTAATATTTGAAGTTCTATAGAGATATTCCATTTTGTCATTGATAATTTCATCTTTTTAAATTACTAATCTGTATGTCTAGAAGCTTATCAATTTTATTTGTCTTAAAAGACTAGATTTTTATTTTATGTATTTTACACTAAGTTTCTGTTATCTATTTCATTAGTTCTATCTTTGTCATTTTTTCTGCTTGAGTTTGATATTCTTTCTATAGTATCTTAAGGCAGAAATTGAGATCATAGGTTTTATACCTGTCTTTTTTTCAGAAAGGAGTTTATTATGCTTTAGCTATGTCCCAAAATTCTACATGTTGCATTTTTATTATCTTTCAGCATAAAATAATTCCTAATTTTCCTCCTGATTCCTTTTTGCCTGAAGGGGTATTCAGAAATGTGTTATTTTGTTTCCAAAAGTTTGGGTATATATATATATATTTTCAGTTATCTTTCTGTTAGTCTTTTACAATTTAATTTTGTTTTGGTCATAAAACCTACATTGTCACTGAAATTCAGCAAATTTATTGATGCTTGATAAGTGGCTAATAACATAGTCCATATTATAAACATTCTATGTCCACTCAGACTTTGCATTAGGAACAAGTGGAATAGTCCAGAAATGTCAATCACATCAAGTGCATGGACAGTGCTGTTTGTTTAAATCTGCTCTGTCTGAAGTGATTTTCTGCCTACCTGTTCCATCAATTCTTGGGAGATGAGTATTGAAGTCTTTGACTATACTTACAGAGCTGTTTATCTCTCCTCTCTAAAGCTCTGTAATTGGGTGCATGGATGTTTAAACTATTATGTCATCTTGTTGATTAGACATCCGAGTGCAATCAGAAAAAGTGAACAAAAATCTATTATCTCCACTGCCCTTGAGAGAAGCTGAGCCTATTTAAAAGGAAGTTGTTTTTCTCTTTTTAAGACCTTGATGAGTTTATGTAAGCAGCTTAGTGTTTTAAAGGACGAACAACGGAGAAGCAATTTCAGGTCTTGGGGCAAGCACAGAGGGCAGGTGGAGGAGTCGGTATCCTGGGGAGAGTTCTGCAAGAGAGGGAGCGGGAGACCACGCAGACACGGGCCAGGGGTGCACATGGCGCCTTACCAGCTGGGCTGTCTAGGAGGACAGACTTTCTGAGGGGTGTGTGGCAGAAACCTTTCCTGCAAGTGAACCACAGTATCTTCATGAAAGTCTGCCCTTATCCTAATGTTCTCTCTTCAAACAGAATCTTTTTGCCCAACTCAGAGCATTTTACTTTCATCTACTCATCAGGGTGAACCCATGGAAAGACAAAAAGCGTGAACAGTGAGTGGATGAGAGCTGACAAGGATTTAAAACTCACACGTTGCCTGAGCGATAGAATTTAAGAATGGAGGTATCCTCATCTGTCCCATCTGGATGATAAAACTGTAGCAAAAAATAGGATTTTTAATCACTAAGTATGCTGGGTTTACCTTTTTCAGGAGTGTATGTAATGGAAAGAAGTACTAAATTAAAACTCCTTTAAAATGTACAACTTTCTATACTCACATGAAGAATTTCAAACAGGGAAGATGTACCATTAGCAACTTGGAATAACTTGCCATTTGTCTATGTTCTAATGTCTTCTGGGTACAGTTTGGGGAACCACAATAAGTACATTTTCCATTTTTAGCCTCAGACATTCCACACTTGGGCTTATAATGTGTCCTAGGGTCATTTGAAGGAAACCCTAGCTAAGGAAAGATCTTAGCCTTTACCTGCAAGGTTTTGTTGACTTTCCATAGACCTGCTCTTCAACAGTGTGTCAGACAGATTTTAAAAATCGCTGGTAATCACCCAGATTTTCAGCAGCATGAAGAACATATACACGGAAATGTTTGAAGATAACTGAAACGAAAACCAGTGACTTAGAGCATATTGAATGAAGTACTCTAGTACTTCAAAGTACGCTCTGCTTTGAATGGGACTACTTGGGGAAGAGATGGGCACGTTTTTTGAAAAACCAGCAGCTTGCCTGGGCAGCAGGAGGGTGTGCTGTTCTGGGAAAGCGGGGGGCCCTGATAGCAGCTGCAGTTGCCCCTCACATTGGAAGATCCTCAGGACAAAGATGAAAAGTAAGCAATCCTCATAATCCTCATGAGGATTTAGGAAGAACCTCAAAAATTGAAAATCCAGACCATATTCAACATGTGGAATTGGGGCTCCTTCAAGACAATAAAACTTCCCTGTTTTTGAAATTCACAATGAAACTGAAAACAGGATAAACAAAGACGCTCATATTCTGGGGCTGGTCTAAGTCGCATGACAGCGCTGGTTCCTCTCCTGCTGCTGTGTCTCACTCTGCGACACCGGGCCCCCATTCATGTCCCTGAGCCAAGCTTCTCCAACGAGAAGACAGAGCTGATGTGGGTACAGTCGCCAGGGAGCTCTCATCAGGGCGCTGACTCCTGGGTCTGCTCCGCTCCGACTCTCCATTGCTCCATGGACGGTCTCCTGGCTCTAGTCTGGGCAGCTGCCACTGGAAGAGGGGACAGGACATGCCAGATGCTCCCTGAAGCTGTTCCCAAGACAAGTTTATCTGTGTCCATTCTTTGTACTCCTTTTCCAGCTCTTCGTGCCTGCCTCCGCGGTGGTAGACCTGCCACTTTGAACGTCAGTGGCACACAGCCACCTCTTGGTCCTCTGCCCTATAAGTAATGGCATTGACACACTGGGGTGTGGGCTTTTGCGGGACAATCATCCCCGGCACACCTCTAAAAGTCAATTCCTATGTCTCTCCGCTGAAACTGCAGGTGCTTTCCTTGGAATAGGAGCTCAGTATGTGCAAGCCCTTACAGATACGGGCCCCTCACATAATAGATGATAATGATATCAGAGATATCACTGCAGAATCAATGTACCCCCATTATTTTGAACAGGCCTCTACCCCAGTAATAGCAGTTTTCCCAAGAGGTGTGCCTTCACCTCCAATTTAAATGAGATCTGTAACTCTTTACAAAAGGAAAATTGATTTGATGCACAACGCTTATTTCTACCTAATATATTTTAATGTGTACTGTAGAGGTTATTCTTTTAAGTGAAAAATAACAAGAAGAGAAAAGCTCTTTTTTTTTTTTTTTGGAAGAAATAGGGGGAAGAAACACCTTTATTACTTTGTTGATTTGCTTTAGTTGTTCCTCTCAGCCCCAGATCTCAAACCTGGGTCCCTGGGCTTTAGCTGGTCCACATCCCAGCTGATGGCCTAGGGTCCGAGGCACCAGGGCATGCCAGCTTTTTAAAGAATCTTCCCCAACAGAACGCTAGTCTGTGAAGGCTGTGACTGTGTCTCTTCATTGCACTGACACAATTCCTGCACTTAAGTCTGAGCTTGGCAAGAAGAACAAGCTGGGTAAGACAAGTTCAATGAATCACTGAACAAAGACAAGAAGCCTTTGGAGCACAAGGCTAGTGATGACCCCAGGGCTGATCACCTGTATGACTCTGTGTGAACACAGGTTGTTGTTTCTCATGGGCAGTTTCCCGGGATGAAATCGTTGGATCATCTGGTACGTTTAATATTTTGAGAAGCTGCCAAACTGTTTTGAAAGATACCACTTCACTTTCCTACCAGCAGCATATACTCTAGTTTTTATAAATCTTCATTAATGCCTGCTATTGTCCATCTCTTTTGTTACAGCTTCCAGTGTGTGTATAGAGATGTATTACTGCAGATTCAATTTTCATCTTCCTCCTGACTAATGATAGTGAACATATTTTCATGGACTTATTATTGGCTCTTCTCAGGTCTTTTTTTGTGAAATGTTCTTTTCAAATATTTTTTCCAGGCTTTAACTTGACTGTGGTGTCTTTGTGCTTAAATTTTAATAGTGCTTTAGTTACTCCTGAGTCCCTTACCAAATAAACCACTTGAAAATATTTTCTCCTTGCTTGAAGTTCAATTACCAATGTTGCTTTAAGGGTCATGTCTGCAGAACCACATGTGAGAATCCTTGCCCACCCTGAGATATAATCAGTTTCCCCAGTTTTCTCTAGAAGCTGGGTCTTTACATGTCAGTTGTAACCATCACTACCCACTTTCACTTGGTCTTTCCTCTCATTTACTAATTTTTCTGGATTTATCTTTCCTCAAAGTTTTATAACCCAGGAATAACAGGGATCCTATCTCCATTTTTGCAATGGTGAGCCACGAGCCATCTTTATCTGTGCTTTTGTTGGTTTGCTGTCTGTGTGCAGTGATGGAAGTTCCCTGAGTGCAGACATGGCCCAGGTCCCCCTCCCTGGGCACTCATCATGCTGAGTAACTTGAAAAATAGGCACATATATATATATTTTTCCCATCTTTATTGAGTTATGCTTGACAAAGGAAATTGTTTATATTTAACACACAGAACATGATGTTTTTATACATACAGAAGTTGTGAAATGATTATACCACAATCAACTAATTGACATACTCCCCACATAACACTGTGTGTGTGTGTGTGTGTGTGTGTGTGTGTGTGTGTGTGTGTGGTGAGAGCACTTAAGGCCTCTCTTACACGTCTTCACTTCAGTGTCACGACTCTAGTCACCACGCGATACATTAGATCTCAAGAAAGTACGCATCCTGTGTAACCAAGTCTTTGTCATTTTTGACCAATCTCTCTCCGTTTCCCATACCCAGTCCCTGACCACATCACTCTGCTCTGCGCTGCTACGAGTCAGACCTTTTCAGAGTCCACAGGTTAACATATACACGAAGTTTTTGTCTTTCTGTTTCTGGCATTTTTCACATCGCATAATGTCCTCCAGGCTCGGAGATGGAGTCGTGTCCGTCAGTGGATGGATGTGTAAACACGCGGCATGAAGAATTTAAAACGCGCAGCCAGTAGCAGCGGGAGAGAAAGGCAAAGGGGGAGCAAGTGGGAAGGTAGCTCGTGTCAGGAGCTCGGCTGAGCTGAGAGAGAGGGAACCGCACTGTGAGGTGTGGGAGGAGCTGGCCAAAGTCAGAGCAAAGCAGGAAAGAAGTCGGCCTTGAACCTGCTACTGCTCCTGACAGCCAGGTCTAAAACCGAGGTAAGTGCTGACTCCCAGGCTCCACTTCCCTTTGGGAGGACCCCTCCCAGGTCAGAGAGTCAGAGCAGATGGGGGCCATTTTAATTCTGAGGGAGCCCTGCACAAAGACTCCAGCAGTTTTGTGGGTGCCGAGGTCCAGGAGGGGCTTGGGGGAAGGACTCCAGGGGGAACAGTTCAAGCTGCTGAGTCAGAGGGGAAAGGGTTTTCAGTGCTGCCCAGTGCTCCTCACAAGGAGGTCTCTTGGGGTCCCTGGTGAGGCCTTCCGCCCAGGCCTAAGAGAGAGGAAGGAAGAGCAGGACTCGGAAGGCAAATATGCAAAAGAGCATGATCTACCAAATCCTTGAAGCCAACTGCCCCTGCCCCTGAGGGACCTGTCTGGGCAGCAAGTCTGCAGTGACGGGGCAAGCCTGCCAGGCAGAATCTTGGTCAGTGCATGGATCAGGCCTCAACACTGTCACGTAGGTTTTAACCAGGAGCTGGACTCCACACACGGAAGGGTCCCATTTCTCAAATCCTGTCGTGCTCCTGAGCTTCATCTTCCTCTCTTCTACTGCTGCCTTCTTTGCTGGTGCTCCTGTTCATCAAGGTAACTCAGTAGAAGGCAGTGCTGCTCCCAACAATCCCTTGCTCTCTCCCCAGTAGACACAGAGTGGACACACCCTGGGTTCACCAGAAACCACCAGAGAAACCAAAGATTTTATCTGAGTCTTGGAGTCACACAGGCTGTACTAGGTGATCAGTGTAAGGATGACCCAGGCTTTAACCTGGAGGAGACAAGACCAGGGCCTGACACAGAAATAACATTTCTTGGCTACATCATCCTTCCCCAGGGAAAGACTCGGCATAGGTCTAACATTCCGTGTAAGCCACTTTTGCTTTGATTTTTAGCAGAATGGAGTACTCTATTATTTCAAGCTCTTGGAAGAAGAAACACTGTTTCCCTCAAGTATGCATAACACTCACAAGATTTTGTCAAATTACTTTGACAGTGTTTAAGAGATACATCAAAATAAGCTTGAATTCTTGTTAACATTGCAAAATTAAAATTAAATTAAAACCAGAAGAAGGTATATGAGGAGATATCTGTCTCCACAGCATTCAAAGATACTGGAAAACGATATAAATATGGAATGAACAGGAAAATTTTAAGTTTATTGTACCTTTAGCAATTAGAAAGTTTGCTTTGTTCAAAGAAAGCAAAATGACCTATGTTTTTTATTCAGGTACAAATAAAACTTAGCTATGAAGACTATGAAAGAAATCCCTGCAAGAAATGTTCAATGGAAACCCATGGAAGTATCTTTTATATTTTAATAGATGTAGGATAAATTAAAATATATATAGCAATACCTGAAAATATGATTTATTTAAACCTGGGTATACGTTACTCTCGCTTCCACAGGAGAATTAAGACAAGTCCGCATAACACCTTTCGAAATTGGCTCATCTGTCTTCCAAGCTGACTGCATTTCTTGTACTTTCTGTGTGCTTTCTAGTGAACATATAATAAATGACTTCTCCCAAGGAGTTACAGCTATAGGTAGAGTAATTAGAGTGAAATAAATTGCAGTGGTCATTTAGTAAAATGATGAATTGGTCAGAATCAATTAAAGGCAGAAAACTTAACAATAAGACCATGATGAATGAGTGAGAACGGTGAGACTTGATTATGAGAAGTGGCTTGAGAACTCTTCTTTTCTACCACAAGTCAGAACTATTCAAAATGTCACTGGGGGATGCACATAACTGAAAGCCAAGTACTTCATCTTGTGGCCAAATTACTTTCTCCCTAAACAAAGGATCCTTATTCAAAATAACTAAACAGAGAAAGAAAGAAAGAAAAAAAGAAAGGAAGGAAAGAAGGAAGGAAAGAAGGAAGGAAAGAAGGAAGGAAGGAAGAAGCACATCTTAAACATATGCAATGGTATGGTACAGTGTTACTTCCATAAAATTTTTAAATTGCATATTAAAAATAATCACATTCTTTGACTTTCTCTATTCAAAAAATGACTTCTTGCTTTTATTTTTAAAATTACTCTATTGTTTCACATTGCCATATGATATTTAGGACATTGACTTCACATCCCAGTCTGTGCTCATCTCACACCAGATCCCCACCAGAGTCCAGTGTCTTCACCACCTGTCATCATCCTCCTTCCATGTTCATCCCTCCCAGCCAGTTTGGCATCTTGTGAGTTTTATTGAGATGTGTCTGTCCATTTCTTTTGTTTCTTCATATTTCACATATGAGTGAAATCATCATTTTCTTCTCTTTATCTTTCTGTTTTATTTCACTTAACATTTTCCCCTCCACTTCCATTGAGGTTGTTGCAAAGGGCACAATTTTATCTCCTTTTTCCAACTGCACAGAATTCCATTGGTAAGGTGACAACAGCTTCATTATGCAGTCATCTTTTGGCAGACATTTAGGTTGTTTCCATATATCAGCTACTGTGAATTGAGGTGTTATGAGTATAGGGGTGCAGGTTTTTTTTTCTCATTTGAGTTTTGATACTATCTTGGCATATGCCTAGAAGTGGGATTGATGGATTGAATGGCTGTCTCTTTATTTTTTGAGCAATCTCCATAGTGTTTTCCAAAGAGGTGGCACTAATTTACACCCCCACCAACAGTGAAGGAAAGTTCCTTTTTCTCCACACCCCTCCAACACTTGTTGTTTGCAATCTTTTTGATATAGGCCTTTCTCACTGGTGTGAGGTGGTATCTCACTGTGGTTTATATTTGCATTTTTCTGATGAGGAGTCATGTAGAGCATTCCTTCATATGACTGTAGATCCTCTGTGTGTCTTCTCTAGACAGGTGTCTATTCAGTCCTCTATTCCATTTCTCACTCCTTCAGTTCTAAGTAATAATCTAGCAGACTAGAGCATCTTTGGTTGGAAGTCCTTTTCTTTCAGCACTTTGAACGTATCATACCATTCCCTTCTGGCCGGGAGAGTTTCAACTGAGAGGTCGACCAACAGTCTTAAGGGGACTCCTTTGTGTATCAGCTATGTTTCTCTAGCTGCTTTCAAGATTCTCTCTTTATCTTGTGTTTTTGACATTGTTAATGACATTGTGTCTTAATGGAGGTCTGTTTGAGCTTCTTTTGTTTGGAACTCTTTGAGTTTCCTGGGTCTGGAGGCCTGCTTCCTTCCTCACTATTATGTTTTCAAATGGTTTCTGTCCCCTTCTCTCTTTCTTCTTCTGAGATCACTATGATGAAAATGTTGTTCCTCTTGATATTATCCCATAGGTCTCATAGGATGTTTTTGTTTCATTTAAGTGGCACCTCCATTCATCATTGTGCTAGAACTATTTCCACCCACTACTGAGATGCCAGGCTTAGCAGCTGAGAACATCAGCTCCCAGATACTGGAGTGCTCACGGAGCGAGAAGGCCTTTAGCTCTTGGAGAATGTTGGTTTCACCAGTCTCTCCCCATGTCCCTGGACCCCCATCATCACCCAACAAATGTGTGGTGCCAATAAGATCAGCCTCTCCCACCTTTAATAGAGGCGTAGGTCCTGTGGAGATGCTTGTCCTGTTTCTTTTCAAAGATTGTGGCAGCCAATAGTTATTCTCCTAGTTGTGCTGGGGGGAGGAGGCGAGACTGAGATCTTACCAGCCTGCCTACTTTTTGTTTTATTTTGTAATCATCTTCTCTACTATGTCAAAGTTTTGAAATGGATTAAATTCATCTCTACACCAACACTTTGCCAGTCATGCTCTATTTCATTATTTTTTATTTTATCCAGTGGAAACTACAATGAAATTATTAAAGAATAAATTTGCAGCAAAATATTTGACTACATTGTAACTCCGTAAGTGTTAGGTCACAAATGTGTTTGCTAAAAGGGCCAAAACATTATTTTAAAAGTAACCATTAATTAAAATATTAAATTACTTTTTCATATTAACTTCTATGCTGTTTTTAAGAAAGTTAGAAAAGCCATGTATTTGTTGTGCTAAAACATCCAAATAAAAATTTGAACTTTAGAAGATGGTTTCACTTAGAAAAATTAAATTCTTTAACATAGTTGCATACCCTTCTTTTTTGTATTTTATCTCACTCTCACTAGCACTGTTTATATAAATTCACTCCTGATCGACTTCCATGGTGTCCAGCCGCACCCCTTGAAGCCATCATCCCCAGCTCATTTCTACAACTTAGTGATCAACTGACCGAAGGTGGGTGTGTGTGTGTGTGTGTGTGTGTGTGTGTGTGTGTGTCTGTACATCAAACTTATTATGAAAGACACAAAGAAGAATAAGAATGCTGCCTCATTCCCTTTGAAATGACTATGGTGGGAACACATAGCAATGTTATTCAATTTTAATCGAAGGCAGGGCTTGTCAAGCTTTTCCTGAAAAGGAAAAGAGGATCACATAGTCTTATGGCAACTACTTAATACTGTCTTTGCTGCATGAGTGCAATTATAAATAACATGCAAATCAAGGGGTGTGGCTAGACTGGGCCCTGGTTTAAGTCAGCAGCATGCAGTTGAATCATATATGGATCACAATTTCACTTATCCTGTAGTCAAATGTACGGACACAAAAGCAGATATGTGTCGGGATCATTCTCAATGAGCAGGGGAGGAAAGGGGGCACCTCAGGAGAATAAGAAACACAGACAGAGAGATAGAAAGGTGGGGTCAGGGAGCTAACAGCTTCAAAGACAAAGAACCCTGAATGCCCTCCCTTCCACTTTTTTATTGGATCCATACACGGAACGGCCTTGAGCAGCTTATGCTGGCAATTTTATTTTTACATTAGATTTGCTTATTCAATCTTTCATTATTTTGCTCCATAGCTGCACTTCTTTGTTCTTGGGAGTGAACAGTTATAGGAACACTTCCCCAGTGGTTTTCCACTGTGGCCTTTGCCTGGTTTTCCAGACCAGTGGTTCCTGATTTCCTGCCAACTACCCCTTCGTCTCTGCTCTGCTTTCTGACCCAACAGATATGATCTCTGTCAAGATAATTTCTAAAGGATACTTTGAAAAAGCAATGTCACCATTACACCCATTGGAGAAAGGCTTCACTAAGAATTGGAGGATGCATAGTTTTCCAGACAAGCAGCCTCACTTATTTACCAAATGTTTTTATGAGTCCTGTGTGAGCCAGACAGAGTGAGTCCGTAGTCAAGTCTCTCTCTGCTCCTGGCGGGGAGAACAGACACAGAGAAGATGGAAGATCTGGCACGGTCAGTTGGGGTCAGTCTGAGGGAAGCACAAGCAAGACTGAGATTTGAAAGACTGTTAAGTTAACATACCAAGAAAAGCCATTGTCAATTATTTCTGCCAGGGTTATGAGCTTTCCTGCAAGACTGAAAGCCCTATGAGTTCAAACTTTTAGTTTCCTTTTCACTTTACCTAAGAACTGATATTTTACACAACAGCTCAGTTATAAGCTAAACCTCTACATGTTGCTAACATTTAGTTAATTGTCACAATGGGCCTTCAACAACATCAGAGATCTGCAATTAATTTAGAGGAATTGATAAATACTCAATTTCCTTTTCGTGTATGTAGAAATGTTGCCTTCCACAGAAGTTTAGCTTAACATAGAAGTACATGATGAATGCCATCAATGCCCTCACTTTTGCATCTGTTTATTCCTTTTTAAGTCCAAGCAAGCTCTTCATCTTAGGATTGTTCCAGACTCTAAATCTTTTCTTCCTTCTCACTGGCAATGATCAAGACAAAGTCTTGCTTTACTTTCATGAAATTAAAGAGCAATCATCTGCTTTGACTTTCATACTTTGGGGCACCTATCTTTGGTCAGTGCAATGATGATCTAGTAACTAAGAAGAGACTTCTAAGCATGTTTTCTTTCCCTCTCAGTCCCTTAGTTGATGCATTATCACCTTGGAATTTTCTTTATAATAATTTAATAGTATGATATAATGGATATATTTGATAATTATCCTGCAAAGTCTGGCATGTATCAGCAGATGGGACTAAACTATTTAAGGCACAAATACACCTGCATCTTCTCTACTGACCATGAATATCAGCTCCCAACAGCAACTTCTTCCTGGACTAAAGATAAATTCAAATTTATTCAAAATAATCTCTTTTACTTTTACTTACTTTGAACTATCAAACTATGAGTCAAATTATCTGTAAAAGTGACAGATTGCTGACACTAATAGTGCAAAATACATTTTAACTTAAAAAATTCTTTACTCATAGCAATATCTCCAAGTAAACGTCAGCTCTGTATCTGTTACAAAAGGTTCATTTTCATATATACAGAATCACTACAAATAAATGCATGTACACACAGTGAGTCAGCTTTGCTTTCTTTTTGTTTAAGTTAAGCTGTGCAGGCTTCCTATTTATCAATATATAGCACACCAAGCCCACCACCAGATTATCAATAATGCTCCACCCCTGCCCCTGGAACTCCCATCACCACTTGCTCCCAACCCCTACCCTATCAGCTTCTAAAAAATAAGAAGGCAGATCCAATTTCATTCCATTTTTGTGCTTTACCCCATTTTGTGTTTAAGATATCAACAAAAGGAAGTTATTTTCACATTTACATTCTTCTTATGATTAACTATATCTACTATGGATATCTTTTAGGTAAGTCCCCTAGAGATATTAAAAATGTCACCGTACAACATTGTTTCTCATAGTTTATTCTATTAGCATTGTTACAACAAAAGATTAAAAAGCAACACAATAAAAATAATTTTAAACTTTTAAATTACGGTTCAGAAATTAGATACTGACTGACGGCTCCTGGCAAGGCTAAAACAAGTCAAGGTCATTTCAACCACTTCATGAATGAATAACCCTCCTGCAATCATCTTCTGCGTTCAACTACCCTCATTGGATATGCTTCTACAGCACATTAAAAGCAAAGAGATAAGAAATATAGAACCATCAGACCCGAGATTAAAAGGGACCAAGACAGCAAGGCAAATTTCTGATAAGCTATCAGCATTTCAATTTCACAATATTTTTTATGAAAAATGGTAAACAGTTAATTCAAACTCCTTTTCAATGTTTACCAGCATGTAGACCCAGAGTTCTGCTCTGGATAATCTTCAGGAACTTATTTTGCATTTTATTTGTTTACTTTCTTTCTAATAAGGTATAAAGATTCAAGTGTCTATAATAAAAACAAAGTTGTGTGACAGTCTGACCCCTCTGACAAAATTATAGGACCCAATAGGTTAGTTATTTTCAGCAACGATAATGCTTTACTTGAATGCTGAAACTATAAGGACTTGTTTGGGCCTTCTAATTATACTGCAGGACCTGGGGGCTCCTTGGTCCTAGGATACCTTCTCCTCGGTGATGGACACAATTCATCTTTGACCCATTGCCTCTTCTGTGGTGAGTAAAAGCTCTGTGGGTGAGAGAAGTGCAGGGCACTCCTGGTCTGATGCTCAGGGAGGTGACCGTTTCCTGAATCCTCTGTGTTTTCCTTCTCTGCAGCTTGGGGGAGATCCTGCATTGGATAAAGGACATTTGCTGCATTATTAAGCCAACACTTTATAGCCACCCCTGGAACTGGACATGCACATAACATCTACTCTTAGACTAGAAGCAGGCTCCAGCGGGCTGAGCTGCTTCCTTCACACCTTTCCATCTTGACCAGCCCCTGAAGTATCTCACTGACCACTTTTGTGATGAGAAGAGGTCAGTCACAGGAAAGGAGCACAGTGGAGAGGGAACCAGCCTAAGGTTAGGGCAGGGGAGCCATGTTGACCCTTCCTGATGAAATTAATTTTTCTGTCTCTGTTCCTGTAAAGCGCTAGTGTATGTAAAATCTGTTTCATCTCTATAGACTCAGGAAGGTCACTTGCTATTGGGTATAATCTTGGAAGACAAACAAACAAGCATGGAATATAATATAAAGCAGGGAGGGAAAAGGAGTATTAATGGTCATCCATTTTCTATATTGTAAGACCAAATTTCAGCCAGAGACATGTAACTCATAGAGTGAAAGTGAATTGTGTGATTTACACTAAGCACTTTTATCTTGATCTAGGGAGTCACTGCCCATGAGAAACTGAGAACATTAATTTCCAATCAAACTCAGAATGAAACTAAACGTGTCAAATCACTTTTATACTTTTGACTTTGTTAGAAGGACTTTGCTTAGAATGCCCTATTAATCTGGAACCCTACCTCAAGAAAGAGTGAGCTGGGGTAAGTAAATAAACTGTGTAAGCAGAATAATGGTGAGAAACACTTCTCACTCATGATTCCATTTCACTGCTGAGATAAATTTTCTAGCGAAAAATAAAGTTAATGGGATACTCAGCTCATCTTGATAATATGAATTATCTCGAATGAGCTGAGAAGAAGGGAGTTAACCAGCCGCATTAGCTCAGTTTTGCCGCATCACTTAGACTCAATTGCCTGTTCAGGTCCTGCATTCTGTTCACTCGGCCCTTTTGCTTTACTGTCTCAAGAATCTCCTGGCCTGACAGTGTCATGCAGACTGCTGACTTCCTGTCTTGTGTATGAAGGTAATAGGTAATAAATTATGGTGGCATGAAAATGGGCAGCTCATTAAGTTGTGATGGAATCTTCTATGTATCTTTCAACGTTCTGCCCTGTGGCCTCATCAGAGTTGAGATGAAGCCTGTGTTTCAGTCACATTGGGCTCCTCTTCCTGTGTCCTCACATCATCCACATTACCACCACTCCCCCACTTCTGCCCGACCTTGAAAACTGAAGTGTGTGCTTATATCATAGGTTACTTTTTCTTGCAGAGGCAGGTGTGGACTCAGTCACCAACCACTTGGCCTTGGAGAGTAGTCAATCCAACTCCGTTGCCTTGAGGGCTTATGGCTCCATTTTCCCAAGACTGGCAGAGAGTGAATGAGTCAGCATGTGCAAAGGACTTAGTCATGTTTCCACATTGCTGGTGATCATTCAGTTTGACCCTCCCTCCCCACTAAGTTTGGACCCTGTCTTTTCGGAGTGTCCTTAACATACCTGTGCTTGAATTTCATGTCCCTCTCCTTTTACCAGGTCTTTCTGTGAAATCCCAGTCCCCATTTGTTTCTCACTTTTTTGAACTTCTGTGAAGATGGTGACTATTAAGTGTATACCTGTTCTATTCTTTTCAGGGTTGGTGTTCCACATGCATAGCACCCTTGGATTATGAAAGCTTGCAGTATGACCTGTAGGAGGAGAAGGCCTGATTTTCTGTAACTCCGTCGTTTATTTGCATTTGTCAACATCTACACTTTTTCATACTTGATAGAACAACTTGAATAGTTTAAAACGTTTCCCCATCTCTTATCAAAGACATGCAACATTCCTTTCAGATGAATAACTCAGCAAATGAATCTCTAACTTTGTTATTTGTTTAGACACAAGGTTGATAGATAATACATTCTAAAAGGAATGATGCTAAGATTAAAAAAAATCATAAAATAGCAACTTGAAAACTATAGGACATTGCCTAGAGGTAAGGCAAACCTTAGTCTGGGATGACAAATAAAAGTCTGAGGACGGCAATGGGGACACTCCCACCAGCTCACATTCTTGGCAAGTTTTCTGCAGCCAGGAAGAAATTTCACTGCAAGCACTTATGCCTGTGACAGTGGGAAGAGGTCTACCAGTTGTCTTCTAGTTCATACTGAAACCATCAAACTCTGATGTGTCTGCTCTTCCGCAGCAGGCAGAGGATTGAACTGTTGCAATGTTTTTACCCAGGTGAGATCAGAGACATAGAGCAGAGGTTAGTTTCAAGAGGATTTTACTAGCTGGTGGCTGCATACAGGAAAGCACCACCCAAATCGTGCAGCCCTGTACTCAAATAGTGCAGCGTATTTAAACTTGGTCCTTCCGGGTGTGTCGGGGTATGTGCCTAAGCGATTTGCAGAAGTTGAACAGAGCGGTTATTTCAAGTTATCTTTAGGTAATCAGTGACTGTTGGAACATTTTGGAGTCAGGGCACAACATTCCTGACATTTCTGATACACGCTGAGCCTCAGGGCTTTGTGGTTTTCAGAGTGACCCAGCAGATAGAAGTTTTCCTAGTTCCTTGTTTCAGAACTCATAAAGTCTCTTCAATGCTGGTGATTGCTGGGAAGCCTCATCTCTATCTGTTCCACCCTTAGTGCAGGGCATGACTTTGTTCTCCTCTGTGGGCTTGTCTGTGTTAACCAAGCTCTCTTCTCACAGCTGTAGTCCTATTAGATGCTGGTGCTTGAGAGCTGAGATCTTAGAAAACATGTCATTTCTTGGAATTCTGACCTTCCTAAAGGATAAAAGGAGTGAGGACACCACTCCTGTATTTGGCATATAGATTGAAAACATCCTCTCCTCATTTTTTTTTATTATTTTGGCTTTTATATGTTCCTATTTGTGGGCTCATCCAACTCAGGTGGCTATCCCTCACCGATTCTTTTAAATGTGCTCCAATCACTCTGTTTTCCTTTAAGACTCTTAACCTATGATTAGAAAGACTGAGAAACAAATACCCAGTAATTTCATTCAGACACAAAAGATAAGTCTATCAAACAAACAAAAACAAACCCTTAGACTGACAACACAATGGTGGTTACTAGAAAGGAAAGAGACATGGAGGGCTTGGGTGGAAGGAGTAGAGGGGGCAAAATAATGGTGGTGGGTGGAAACCAGATCTTTGGTGGCAGGCAGGGTATGATATATACAGATGTTGAGGTGTGAAGCTGTACTCATGGAACACACACAATGCTATAAGCTAATGGTACCTCAGTAAAGAAATAGTTTCCCTCATTTGTACTGTTATAAATATTTTTGAGCTTTGTTCTGAAATAGTTACTTGAAATGGAACTTTGAAACTGGTTGATAATGTGGGGGTCTTGTTTTGTTTTAAATTTGAAAACAGGACAAGACCAGGGCTGGTTATTCCATATCACTGAGTCAAGATCCATCTGAGTATTTTACCCAGTGACCAAGGAATTGTTTTCCAGTCTGGTTGTTGGAGTACACACTCTTCCCACCTCCATGTGGGTGTCAGGTGGCATACCCCTAATGGTTTCAGGAGCTTCTTCCCCAGCTGTGGGCACTCTGCTCACATGCATGTGCTGAGTGATTCTGGCTGCATGATGGAAGACTCCTCGGCAGTGTTCCTAGTTTTTCCATGTGTGGTGTCCTCCTCTTCAGCACTAGATGTTAAGAATGCCAGTCCTTTGGTCTCCCCAGATTCCCAGTTCAATATGAATGCAATAAGACTAAGCAGATCCCTCCCAATTCTGAATCCTTGCCTGTGTCCTGGGAGTTCTCTCCAACAGGAAATGGGAGATTTCACTGCTCCCCCATGTCTAGGGGTCTTTTTCATGGATTTTGCTTTGCCAAATTTTGTAAAGGAAACACCTGGTTGTTTCAGGTAGGAGGGTAGATCTCCCTTTTACTCTGTCTGCAACAGCAGCAGGATTCAAAGGTCCCAAATTAACTACTGTTCCTTCACTTTGTATTATTTTGGTGTCCATTAATAATATCAATGAATCTGGCTCAAGCTCATTTCACTTCAGTTTTGAAATGTTTTAGCCATGCATGCACACTTATTTTTTATAAGTTCTTTGGAATCAGTTTATCTACATAAAATATACCATCCTCCTTGGTTTCTTGGTATCCATTAAAAGCATAGGCTAATCTTTGGGAAAGTAGCTTCTTTACAATAAAGCTTTGAGTATTCTAAGAATAGGATGTGCTTTCTTATTAGTCAAATAGTGTACATTTCCCTAAGGAGCATTCAAATTTTCTATTCCTATAGATCATGTACACGTCTTGTAAAGTTTATTTCTACCTATTTGTCCAGTTGTATTGGTTTTGAAGATAGATTATGCAAGTTAATTCTATATAGTTGGTATGCATATTATTTATTTATATTATTATTTATATATTTATTAGTTATTAACTGCTGCTTCTATTTAGGAAAGCTACTGATTTTTGCATACTAGTTTTGTACCCAAGAATCTTACTAAATTCTATTTTTTTCTTTGAATACTTTTGTTATATTTCCATGTAGTCTTACCTCTCATAGATACATCTTTGGAGTGATACAATACTCATTTTTGTTTTTCAAAATGCCTGTAGCATAGATCTCTTTGTTTTTTGTTTGTTTGTTTTTTTTGGGGGGGTTGTCCTTGATATTTTTATAAAGGAAAGGGGCAGGCAGAAATGAAGGTGAGTAGGCAGGCAGAAGGGAGAGGAGGAAGAAGCACCTTATCTTATTTAGTTGTTCATATTGGTTGCTTCCCCCTGGCTCTGGGTCTTGAACCTGAGACCTTGGGATGTTGGTGAGACTGCTCCCAGGGTATGTGAGACTGCCAGGCCACCAGGATGCACCCAGGTCCCTTTGCTTTCTGGCAAACAGTATTTCTTAATAGGTTTGTTTGAGTTTGGTTCTACCTTTTAGTTTTCCCCATGTCAATTAGAAAATCATGATTTCAGAAAATCTCAATGAGAACCCCACTCCCTACTTCGCTAGCTATTTTCCACTCCAAAGGAGTGTCACATGAATTTATAAGATAATTCTCTTAAAATAATTAAGGCTGTTCAAGAGCGATATTTCACATATATATTAAGGTTTGGCATGGTGCTTTGTCTTATAAATATGCAAAAATGTAAGCGTTAGAAACATAAGAGTGGTAAGTGGGCTTGTGTGTGTTAAGAATTTTAATGACACGTGCGTGCATTAGAGATTTCAGCTTAACATAAATCATTTACATTAGGAAAAGTGCAAGTACGTGGCTTGGAGAAATATGGAAATTCAAATAGAGATCACCTAACGGTGAATATTGAAAAAGTACACAACCCAGAGAAAACAGGTGTGATGAGTGTTACAGGGCGAGCATTTTTGTTTCATTTCAAAAAATTCCTTAACATTTTCTAAAAACATCAGAATGTCTATTAATGCTTAAAACTTAGATTAATACTACAGGGGATAATCCAGACATATATGTTTGAACAGCTTACTATAGAAATTTGTTCCTAGGTTTTAGAGATCAGTGAACTAGAGGAGGCGCTAAGCCATCTGAATATAAAGGTAGAAACAGGAACCAGCATCCTAGAAGACTCTGGAAAATCAGGATAGCCACCCACCACGCTCATAGGAACTGCCAAGATATCATCTTAACCAGCCCAAGGAATTGAAGTGGATTTGTCTCAGACTCACCTGGAAGCTGTGGAAATTCTCGGGAATCCCTCAGAAGCTTCTGTCAGCTGTCCCAATGGCAGAGAGGAGAGGGTTCCCAGGAGCCCATCATCAGGAAGGCACAGTGGTTCTGAAATGATGGCGTCTCTTCCTCCAGCATCTTCTAGATCATGTGTGCCTTCTCTGAAGGGAACTCTGACCTGGATACCGACAGGAAAGGGACTTCTCTGCACCAGCAAACACACGGGCTCCTGGAGGGCGGTGGTCCAGAGAGGTTTTCAGCATAAATTATCCTGTTGACTACTTAAGGTTTTCTTATTTATTGAGGGTTTTCAATACCTTTGGAATGTGCCACCATTTTTCCCTGGGATACAAATATTAGTGCTAAACTCATTACTAATTTTATTATTTAAAGTAGTGAACTACTTATTCACTTTTCTCTGCTGAGTCTCACCCTGTCCCTTGTCCTCAAAGGAAAAGGCAAATGGCTGGGAACTTGCCAAGAATGTTCCTCCCACTGAAAAGTGCTGAATAAAGACCTGGATTGTGCTGTTAAAACAATATTTATAAGAACATAGAGAAAACTCTTTTGAGTTTCAATCACATGTGCTTATTTGGAGTTTCACAAATACTTGTATTTTATATCCTTGTTTTGGCTAGAAAATAGTCTTGGCTTGTACTCATTATCATGAAAAAAAGTTAGAGGTTGCCTGAATTTCTACTGGAAATTTTTAGTAAGCATCAAGAAAATGAACGTATTTGTATTTTCTGAAGCAACTTCTATTAAGTTTAGTCTGGAGGGAGATTTGAAGAATTACGGAAGCTAGGAACATGTTATACATCTTTTTCACCTAAAAAAATCTCATTGAATAAGTTGATGAATGAATTAAACGAATTACTAATGTAAGGTGCTTACTTCTCTCTATAACACAGTCTTAAATTAGCTATTTTTATTGCCTACACATAAAAGCATTTGCCATATTCATTTTTTGTGTGCAAAAGTAGAAATTTCTGTCACCTGTGCCTGATGAGCCCTTTTCTTCTCAGCTGAAAATGCTAATATTTCTCTGTGTCAAGGGACCTCAGTTACGCATTCCCATCACACAAATTTACTTTCTTTATGCTAATTTCCCCTTACACCATGGAAGTTCTAATAAAATGTGCACCATTAATATAATTCAGTCCTTTACCATATACTCAGTTTTCAATGTCACATGCATTTTACTTGAGAAAAGAGTGACTAAGAGAGATACATTATATTTCCCCTAAGAGACTTTCCTATTTAAAAGCATAAGAAGGTTGCTGTATGTCTCCAGGTCACTTGTCTTATTACCTAAATAGATTTAACCATTAGAAGCTGTCTGAATGCTATCTTCAGTGATTATCTTTAATTTGTTTAAACTTTGAGAACCATTGAGAGAAACAGTGCGTGATGCTAAACAATAATTACATATCTCACAAAGAGATTTGACAGGTCATATATTTCCAAACAATTTTCTGATTCTAAAATAAGCTTATTGCCAAGTCTCAATTTGTAGATTCGTCTTCTAAAAAGTTTAGGCCAAGTGTGTTTAAAAGTGAATTCAACCACAAGATAATAACACATCTGCATGTCATTTAAGGTTGGAGTGATATATTTAATCTTTGCAAAGCAACGTTTGATACCAGGGGTTTGCAGGCATGCATCTGTGAAATGCAATTCATGATACCAAGAGGAAAGGGACACGCCCCCGCCTTTGTCACCTTCCCCCATTCCTGCTGGGTGTATTCCTGTTCGCGGGCCGTGCGGCCGTGCGTGTTGCAGGTGCAGGTACTTCTGGGACTGGCAGGGTCCTAGACGGTACTGTCTGTTCTTCCGTCGCTTGTCTCGCTGCTGCGTCTGCTCGGCGGTTTCCCTCTGATATTGAGTCCTTTCCTTTCTGGTGCCCCTTGCAGTGTATGATGCTGCTTCACTGGGCTCCCAAACTATCTCTAGTAGTTTTAGGATTTCTTCTTGATTTTTTATTCCTTTTCCTGCTGCTGTTAAAAGTCCTCTTTCCTTATATACAGCCCCACGTACACGCAGAGTGGCAAAGGCACAGCGCGAGTCGGTGTAGATGCTGGTACATTTATCCTCGCTGAGTTCTAGTGCCCTGACTGTGGCCCACAGTT
>RJWH01005945.1:0-24108 GCA_004363575.1 Solenodon paradoxus
GTGTGTGTGTGTGTGTGTGTGTGTGTGTGTGTGTGTGTGTGTGTGTGTGTGTGTGTGTGGTGTGTGTACCTACTGATGTCTGAAATACCAGCCTTCAGGGCCTCAGTTTGTGGAGGGCAAGTTCAGCTCCCTGGTCACAGCTCTATGGCCTGGGCTGGCCCCTCCAGGCCAACCTGTCAGACCCTTGCCTTCCAGTGTCTGCTTCTGGCAGGGATGTCTGGGGTGTGGCTGTCCTGCTCTGAGACCAGTCAGAGGAGTTTTGTTTGCTGGGGAAGTTGCTGGTGTTAGTGGCATTTGAGACCAGGGGCCA
Organism: Solenodon paradoxus; assembly: GCA_004363575.1. Taxonomy (NCBI): domain Eukaryota; kingdom Metazoa; phylum Chordata; class Mammalia; order Eulipotyphla; family Solenodontidae; genus Solenodon; species Solenodon paradoxus. The sequence continues at coordinate 311 of RJWH01005945.1, forward strand.
TCAGCGGTGAGTGGGGAGGGGTGTGTGTACCTCAGAAGGGAGGGTGGAGGCATCAGCGTCAGGACCTGTGCTGCCCACTGCCCATCACAGGGCCGTCTAGAGGCATTTTCCCCTCTTCATTTCTTCGCCTGTCACCTGATGTCACTGCAACTGGCACCTTTCTCCAGCGCCCATCCCTCATCTCCCAGAGGTCCCTGAGGCTACTGGGGAGGGTCTGGCAGGCCAGAGGTTGGAGTTGAAAGCAGCCCTGCGCCCTCCTCTGTGTAGCCAGTGCTCCCTTGCCCATGGGCACAGCCTGGTGATTGCCCCCTGCTGCCTGCCCGCCCTCCCTTACCCCTCGGGCAGAAATGGCTAATCCAGGTGGTTAATGAACAGACACAGGCAGCTGCCTTCCACCCCCTCTCCTTCCCTTCTCCCTACCCGTCTCCTCCACTGACCCTCTGATGCCCTCACTGCCACCCCTGCCAAGCTGGATAAGCCACTGCACAGATCTCACTTCACTGTCTGTCCCCCAACCCACAGCCCAGGACCAGGGCCAGCATTGCCTGCCCAGATGTTTTTAGGCTGGGCTGGTCCTAGAAGAGAAAGCAGGGGTGGCGGTGGGGTGGGGGGGTTGACCGAGGAGCAATGGGAGAAACCTGTTTCACCCCTGCATGGGTGTGGGCTGGAGGTTAGGGGGCCCGGCAGGTCCTGGGCAGAGCAGGACAGATAGTTGAGGGGTGAGGCTAGGAGCGGAAACTGGAAACTAGGGTTCCAGGGTCTTTGGAGACGGGACTATTCTATATTACAGAGACTTGCCAGCGGGGCCGGGAGGGCTTGGGGAAGTACTTTCCTCTGCAGAGTCCTTGCTGGGGCCCGTTTGTGAAGCTGTCTGAGCTGGGTGGGCGCCACTGTGGCTCAGACTTGGCCTTAGTGGCCTGTTGACCACTACTCCTATGCCCCCCACCCTCCTCCTCCCCCAGAACCTCACATCTTTGTCCAGCTGAGCCACCTCTGCTCAACCCTCTGGCTTGGCTGCCAAGGAGCTAGGCCTGGATCTGGCTCTGGAGGGGGAACTGGGTGGAGAGCTCTGAATGGGGTTAGTGCTGGGGGCCCAGCTTGACTGCTGCCAGGGAGGATCTCAGCCCATCTAGACCATTAGAGCTGGACAGCCCCAACTCTCGTCTGGAGCAGAGAACTCTTGGGTGATGGTGGAGGAGGCAATCCGGGAACTTCTGCTTCCAAACTCCTGACCTTGAACCCTCTGGCTCTCCTTTCTGCTCCTTCATCCCTACTTCTTCATACTTCCCTTCCCTCCAAGCCCTAGTTCAATCTCTCATGGGGTCTGTGGAGTCTGGGATTATGACCACGAGGAGCTGGCGGCCAAGTAGGGTGCAGAGGAATTCAGTGGGCAGGTTGCCACTTGGTGACCATCTTCCCATTGGACTGTGGCCGAAGCCTGGGAATCTGGGGGACTCTCAGTGCCCTGCTTCCACGGAGGTGGGAGCAGAACGCCAAGGGGAGGGGGGCAGAGTGAGTTCGTTTGGTGAAGGAAGCTTGGCTGGGTTTCACCAAGGGCTTCCTCACGAGCCTGGTGGGTCAGCGAGAGAACAGGCTGCCTTGTAAGGTAGTGAGCTTCCCATCCTACGGCAGAGACTGCAGAGCTGCTTGGAAAGATGCCTGAGCTGGGTTGTGCTTGAAGAGATGACCTTGAGGGTCTCTTGGGATGCTGAGGTCCTGGGATCCTTGGAGTCAGGGAATTCTCTAACACTGGAGTGCAGGAGCAAGGAAGCGGTGGCCTCTGGCCTGAGGAGCAGAACCTCCTCCTGCCAGTGTTGGGAGGACAGAGAACCTGGGGCTTATGCCCATTGCTCAACCACCTACCCAGCTGCTTCCCGCAAAGAGTTTCTTCTGAGTCCTCTTGTCTCTCTCTGCACTGCCATGCCCTCCTGTCTAACCCGACAAGAGCCGGAACAGACCTGTGGGCTCAGTGATGTGGTGTGGCCTGGAGGGGACAGAAGCACCGAGGGTCCATGCCTGTCCCCTCTAATTAGAGTTCCTGCCCTGGGTCAGAGCGCTAATGGAGGTCCAGCGGGCCAGGCTGGATGGACAGGGGTGTGGCTGCATTGAGGTGGGACCGCCTGCCTGCCAGGTGAAGGTAGGCAGAGGAGCCCTGGTGGGTTTCTTCTGAAGCTCAGTTTCCACAATTGTAAAATAATACAGGGTTGTCAGGGGAACGTGGAGTGGTTTGTGTCACAGAAGGGGGCAGGAGCCAAGGCCCAGGTCTCAAGGGCCTCTTAGGAGGAGCAGGGCACCTCACCCCTACCTTGTCCCTCTGCAATCCTGTTTCCCTGGGGTGGGGTAGGGTGGGGGCTGGCCTAGGGCTGAGGGAGGGGAGGCAGGTGGAGGTGGGGTGAAAGATTTCTGAACACCACCCCTGGGAGGCTGGCTCTTCCCATGTTGGGAGCGCAGCAGTGGGCTTCTGGGTGGGCTCGGGACGCACACTGGGCCGCCTGGCCGGCCTGCTCCCCCTCAGCCCCTCCTCCTTGATGCTCTGGGACCTCTTTCTTTTCTACATGGCAAGAGGGAAGTGGTAGGAATCTGAGATCACCCCAGCCAAGTCCCTGCCTCCAGGTGGGGCAGCCCCCATGGGGCCCTGGCTCCTTCTGAAGTGAAGTCCTTTCCTGCTTCAGGACTAGGGGCCACTTAATCGGGACAGCCTTTCCTTTGGCCTGATGAGACCCTCTGAGAGAGGGCAAGTGTGTGGGCAGGGCGGGGCGGTGTCGGTGTGCCTGTGCAGTGAACCGTGAGGGGTCAGGTCAAACTGGGTGACTCCAGGCTGCTCACGGATTGATTTCTTTCACCCAGAATGGGAAACTGAGGTCCAGTTGAGGCTATGTATTGGGGCGGAGGCAGGGGGTTCTGGCTGCACAGCCTCCCCGTCACTGGACTCTGGAAAAAGGCACAAGTCAGAAATGGGGGTGATGTTGAGTGGGGTAGAGAGGTTTTCAGAGAACAGAGGGAGACTTTTGTCCCTGGGGCCATCCTCCCATGGCTATGGCTCTGGTTCTCTGACTGGCTGTTAGGCATGCAGAGGTGCAGGCACCAGCGAGCTGGAACCAGGGTAGTAGGGGTGACAGGACTGTCAGCTTGCCTGCCAGCCAGGCCCCCCACCCCGTACCCCCTGCATTATGTGAGGTCACACCTGGCCTGTTCCCTGTCCTCAGATCGCCCTAAGCATTTTCCCATTCCTGAGGGGGGGTGGGGGCCAGCAGTACAGCTGGCCCGCCTCTGCCCAGGTTGGTGACCTTGGCCTTCTTCCTCCTTGTCTGCACCTGGCTCCTAGGTTTTCCTTGGGGAGGGTGACTGGGTCTCTGTGGCGCTGGAGCTTGTGTGGGTGGAGTGGTAGGTGGTGAGCAGCCCCTGGCGCAGCCTCCACCAGGGCTGGTCTGTGCTCTGAATTCCTGCCTTTTTAGGGTCGGGAGACTCTGTTCTGGTCTGGGTGTTGTAGCAGAGGAGGGACTGGCCCAGAAGGGGGGTCGTGTGCCAGGGAGCTGATGGGGAGTGAGGGGTACAGGAATGCCTGAGTGCAATCCTTACCCACTTGCCTCTGGGGGGGACCCTCACGTTAGGACCAATCCCCTGGGAAAACTTCCTAGGCCTTCTCTAGCAACCTGTCTGCGAGCTGGATTTTAAGCTCTCGGCCGGCAGGCCTGCACCTCTGGGTGGTCCTTGTGCAGGGCTGAGGCCTGCTTAGCACAAACTGATTGATAAATGAAGGGCAGAAGGGTGAGCACTTTAGGTGGGGCTGGGGGAAGATTTGCTACAACTGAAAACAGGGCTACGTTCACCAAGGGATCTGGAGTGATGACCCAGCCAAGGCCCGGGGACTCAGCTCGGGTCAGCTCAGTGATGACCCAGCCAGGCCTGGGGACTCAGCTCAGGTCAACTCTAGTCTTGGCAAGTGACTGAACCTCTCTGAGCCTCAGTTTTCTAATCTGACAAGTAGGATAATAATAGTACTTGCTTCGTGGCTATGAGGATCCAATGAACTCATTTAAAACACGTTGACGAATGCCTGGCACATAGTAAGTGCTCAATAAACATTAGTAATTATTGTTATGGGTGGTGGTGCTGAGGTTCTTCCACAAGCTGACTCTGGGTCGACCTTTTTCATTTTTGTACCGGCTGTCCCATCTCTAAGATAGGGAGAATTATGGGGCCAGAGAGTGGGGGTGACCATGGCATTATTTTCTGATACAAGGGTCTCTTTTATCAGAGCCCAGACAAGAGATTTCCCTTCTCCCCTCTGTGTCTCTCCCCTTGGGATTCAGGCAGGCGGGAGCTAAGGGGACCTCCGGAGGCCTTATCTGCTGAGGGCTGATGATTCAGTTTATGGCAGGCTCTGAGAAAATTGCCATCATTGTAAACAAGTGGCATTATTATAAACTGGGCTAAATGCCCCTTCTTGGACCCCATCTAATCCCTGGATGGGAGTCCCTGGGTTGGAGACTCCCAGGCCTGGCAAGGACCTGGTGTGACTCCAGGCAGCTTGTCTTGACCCTGGGGTGCACCCAAGACGGGGAAGGGGCATCTAGATCTTCAATGAGGTCCCCAGAAACTGATGAAGTTGCCGTGTCTTATACCCTCCGGGGCTCTCTGAAGTCTGCCCTACGGCACTTGCTGTGGTTTGAGTTTAGTGCCTGGTTGGGAGGAGGTGGGGATGAACCATGCCCAGCCCTTCCTGCAGGCCAGCTTGACTGGTGGGAGACCTCCGCCTGCCTCTGGGATCCTCTGCTTTCCAGCACCCCTGACTCCCCTCATTAGCGGGGAGGCGGGTGCAGGCCTCCAGACCTGCCGAGCTGCCGCCCAGCTGCCCCCTCACCTGGCCCTGGTTCCCACCCAGGGAGCCCGGGGTTGCTCCGGGTCAGGTGAGCTCCATTTCCGGACCCCTGACCCACCCAGTTGCAGCTGCAAAAAGCATTAAGCCTTTTTTTTTTTTTGGAGCAAGAATGGGCTCCAGTTGATGATGCTGACAGCTGAGTGTTCTTGAGCTCAGCCTGACTCTCTCACTTCCCCTGCTCAGTCCTGCTCACCTCTACCCCGTTTCCAAACCATCGCTCACCTAGAGGAAGGGTTCACTTTGGCCCTTGACCTTGACCAGATCTGAAGATCCAGTGATCCTCAATCACCCTTTTTAGGGAGCAGTCTGTTGGGTCAGCACTGGGCTTGGTGGTGGCATGGAGCGGTGGGCAGAGGGCTTCAAGGAAATGGTAAGAGGGTCACCCACGTGGAGGGGCGTCCTCTGATCCTGGGCCCTGAGGGAGCTGTGCTTCTGCTGTGTCTGCACTCTGGATGATTTCCTCCCCTTCTCCCCTCCTGGGCCTCTGTGTCCTCACCTGTTAGACAGAAGGCTGGGAAGGCTGGGAAGGCTGAATCTGGGAGTCCATCTCCCTGCCCATGTCTCCCCTGGTCCCAGGCTGCGAACTTCACCTTGGATTGACCTTGCTTCCCTCCCCCCACCTCTGGCAGTGGCTGGCAGGAAGTCCTGCTGATTAGGGCCCTAATCACCGGCTGAGACTCCCAGAAACAGCCGAGCTGGTTGAGCAGAGAAGGGGCCGCCAGGCCAGGAAGGGGGCCAACACAAGGAGAAGCCCCCACCCCAGGGGCCTATGCTGGAGTGTTGGGCATGGAGCCGTGACGGGGAGGGGGTCTTGGTGGCTGCTTGTGATTGGGGGTTAGCTCCTAGGACAAGGGCCAGTGCCCACATGCCCACGTGGAGCAGTGTGACTGCAGCTGACTCTGGCTGGGCATGGGGTCCCTGATTGTTCACTTAAAAGCCTGTTTGGGCATCATCCCTATACAGGAAAAGTGCCAGGGATATGGGGCTGGAAAGGTCTCGTGGGAGACACAGGGGAGCAAGCAGAGGGGTCCTGCTCTGTCCAGAGGGTTGCCAGGTGAGAAGCAGGTCATGAAAGCTGCCGGTGGAGCGAGGACATCGGAGACTAGGTGCTACTGGGGATGGGCTTTGAAGGTTGAGAAGGAGTTCTTAGTGGGGGAAAAGGGACCAAGATTAGCTTGGGCACAGAGAAGCCCTCAACAGAGGCATAGTGGCACCCGGGTAAGGGTGGATAAGAATGAATCCTGCCCTGTTAGAATCAGACAGCCCTGGGCATCTCTCCCAGCTCTGCTGCTTACTAGCAGTGTGACCTTGAGCCGAGCCTCAGTGTCTGCGTCTGTGAAATGGGGTTATTCCCCATAGAGTTCCTCCTAGAGTCATGCTTGAGAAGAAATGAGATCTTATTTGTGAAGTGCTCAGTTCAGTGCCTGGCCCAGGACAAGCCCACAGTAAGTGGTGTGTGGGAGACAGTGGCTTTGGGAGAGCCTGGAGGTGATGCTTGGGGTCCAGCCGTAGAAAATTTTCTGGGGGTTTCAAAGAGGCCAGCAGCAGCAGGTTCTACCATAGGAGAAACATGATGAGACTGCTATTAGGAAGGGGACTTGGGGTGCACCCTGGTGGCTCAGGCGCTGAGCCAGTGGCTGGGGCGTGGGCCAGGTAAAAGCACAGGGACCCGGGTTCACTGGAGGGGAAACACTGAAATAAAAAAAATAAAGGTGCTTCGTTTTCCTCTTCTTTTCTTCCTTCCTTAAAAATGCTTCTTCCACCTCTTCCTTCCTCTAAAAAAAAAAAAGGAAGAGCATCTGTACAGGGTCAGGGACACCTGGCGACAGGCCACAAGCTGGGGGCTCTGGAAGCCTGTGTTCAGATTCCTCAGCCCCGGGGCAAGAAGCCTCTCCTGAGTATGTCATCGTGCTGGAGATGCTGTGCTGTGCTTTTCTCCTGAATCAGGAGGCCGAGGCCTGGGTCTCCTTCCTGGGAGACCCTTTAGGCAGAGTCCTCCTTGACAGGGACAGACTGCACCAGCGGGGAGTCAGGGAGACTGAGGGGTTCATGTCCAGAGCTCCTTTTGCGGGTACCTGTTACCACCCAGCCGGCACACAGTAGGCCCTCACAGTTTGTGGAATGAGTGTCCCTCCATCAGGGTAGAGGAGCCTGCCTGCTTGGAGAAGGCATGTCCAGTCTGACCATAAATGGCCTGACTAGTGTCTGGCCAAGGGCTGCCTATCCAAAGCCAAGAGGCGTGTTGAAGGTGGCAGGGGTGGGTGCCTGGCCCGCCCAGGTGCTCAGTGGCCTGGATTCCAGGAGCTTTAACTTCCTGGCATGGGGGCTATGAGTCCTGCCCCTGCCCCTTGCGGGCTGTGTGACGGACCGGCAGTGTCCACAGTGCAGACTGTGTCGTGGTTGTGCTCTGTGCCCTCTTGGTTACTATTACTCCCAGTTGTTGTTATTGTTGACATAGCGGGGAGTGGGGCAGGGGCTCCTTGGCAGGGATGAGTGCAGCGGCCCGGGCTGGGATGGAAGCGTGCACTGATAGATGAGGCTCCTCTGGAGGCTTTGAAGAACCGTCGATGCCTTCCGAGCCGCCGGGGACACCGCGCGTGGAGCTGTGTCTGCCGTGGCCAGCTGAGCAGAGCTGCGCTGAGCTGGGCGTGGGAGCTAAGGCAGTGGCCAGGCCTGGCTTCCAGATCGCAGCCCTGGGAGACCAGAGCACTGCGGTGAGCCAGGGTGAGGGGGTGGCGGTGATGGGGAGATGAGCAGAGAGGAGGCCAGACTCTCCCAAGTCCTGAGCTGCAAGTCCAGGAATCCTTCCCATTATCTCCTGCCAGCGGGCCTGGAGTCTGGTTCCCAGCCTCCTGGGCAGACTGTCTGATGTCCCCTCACTATTAGAAAGTGATGCTCCCCATTCCCCGCTGTCTGGCTGCAGCTCCTCCTTCTTCATCTGCCTGTAGACCTCTCCTCTCTAGTGTTGGAGGCTAGGCGCTGCTGTGTCAGGAGGAGAGGGTGCATTTCTGGGGCCTGCTGACTCAGGACTGGGGAAGTGGCTGTGCTGGGCAGTGGAGGGACTGGTGGTAGGTTTCTAGGGCCCCTCTGGCCCTGTGTGACCTTGGAAAAATCACTTCCCCTCTCTGGGCTTCAGTTTCCTCATTTGTGAGATGAGAGGGTGGTGTCAGGAGAGTCCTCTCGGTCACTTAGTGCTGAAACCACCCTGCGAGTCCATGGCTCTTGCTGAGCAAAGAAGGTCTTGCTCTTGGGTCACGGGAAGAGCTTCCAGCATGCAGGTGGGGGAGCCTCGTGGGGTCTTAGGCATCTGCTGGGAAACCAGCTGAGATGCTGGGGAGGTCCCTTCCAGGCCTGGGGTTGGCAAGTCCTCTGTCCAGTGGCCACTCCTCCAGCTCTGTTTCTTGGAACCGAGTGGAGGGTAACAGCTGTCCGGGGTTTGCGGCCAGAGTCTCTGGGTGTCTGTCCCAGTGAGTCAGGTCGGGATGCGCTGGCGAGGTTGGCGCTGGTGGAGTGAGGAAGGGAACAGAGCAGAGCTGCTTTCCCTGCCCACTCCCCACCCGGCCCCTCTCAGGGAACAGGGGGAGCCCATGCAGGGGGCTGGGATGGGGGTGGGCAGAGAAGAATGAGTAACACTTGTGAGTAATGGCTCAGTGTCTCTGCTGGGTAGGTGGCTCCTAGTCTCTGCTGTGCTGTCTGGGGCTCCGGAAATGCTCCCAGGAGGCCCAGCCACTGAGTCAGGGGAGCCTGCCCGCCTCAGGAGCTAGGGTCCAGTGCCCGGCACCCCTGCCTCCGGCCCTCTCAGACGCTCCGTGACCCCTGCCCGAGCACTTGCCGCGTGCATCCGCACACCCCTAGCCCCACAGCTTCCTGGGCCTGTCTTCTGAGCAGCCTGTGACTTGCTTGATCGAAGGAGTCTGGCTGTCCTGGGTTTGAGTTTCAGCTCAACCCGCTCACAGCCATGTGATCTTGCGCTGCATACTTTCTCGTCTTCGGTTTCAGTGACCTCGTATAGAAGAGGGAGTGTTGCCTGCTGCGTGTAGTGCTGAAAAGAGTACATGTGCTGTCCGAAGGATAGTCTGTACAGGGTGTTCTGAGAAGATGGCTGCCTCATGAGCCCTAAACTCGCCCCACCTCTGCCCCTAAAATTCCAGCTCTCATGCCCCCAGCCCCACATTTGTGGGATGTTTATCCTCCCCTCAGATCTGCCCTGTGGCTCATGCCTGTGCCCTCCTGCTCTGCCAGCCTCCATCAGCCTGCCTGGCCATCTCTCCTGTTCCTCCTGAGGGTGGGCAGGGCTCTGGCAGACAGGAGTGCCCGAGGGGAATGTGTTGCTGGCCTGGCTTGCTGTGGGCCCGTTGGAGATCTGGGTGCTCTGGCCGGCTCCCCGCCTCTGCTGGCTCTCTCCTCCCCAGTCCATGCTGGTGGTTCCTCCAGCCCCCACCCAGCTTCCTGAGATCAGCTGCGCTCAGGGCCTCGCAGCCCTGCCCCTGCAAGTGGGTGTTGGCGGAGCTGCTGGGTTCCTGTCTGCTCCGCTCCGGGTGGGGCCGGAGCACGAGGGAGAGTGACTTTGCATCTGCTGACAGGGTCCTGCAGCCTCTGTTCTGCATGTACCTCGGGGTATCGGGGCTGTGCCTGGCCACCTTGGCAGTGTCTCCAGGTCCCTGTGTCTCTCTTTGATGTCAGCTCTCCCTTCCATTGAAAATCTGTCCGTGTTTTCCCAGCCATATAGACGATGCCAGGTCTTCCACTGCCCCACCCTGCCCTTTCCCCGCTCCCTTCCAGACCTGGTTTCAGATGCATGCATCTGAACATAGGACGGAGGTCCTATTTGGGGGGAGAACAAGGAAATGTTGTGGGGGGGGGTGTGGATATGCGTCACATGGAGCCGAACAATGCCGGTGACAGCTAGACCTCCCCTGACCTTTGGTGCTGGCCTCGCTTCAATCCAAGTCTCTTTGCCGCCTAATTGGGAATAAGAGGGGGCTTCCTGCGCCTCAGTCACAGACGTACTTAAGGGAATGATCTAGAGCTGGGCTGCCCTGTCCTGGGGACCACCTGTTTCCGGGGCTCTGGGTCAGCCCATCAGAGCAGATGGGGCTCCAGAGCACCAGCTCTTTGACATGCGCTAATTGAGTGGAATAGTGACTCTGACGCCCCCGCCTCCACACACACACCCTGTCGCTGCCATCTGTGGCCCAGGAGTTTTCCCCATGAGTAAATTTTCAGATAACAGCCGCTTGGGTCATGTAAAAGCTGAAAGCTCAGGGGGGACAAAATGGAAAACAATTTTTGTGCATTGTATGATACTGCCTAAGCGCTGACTTAATGTCCAGGGGATTTTAGAAATCATCTACCTCCTCTCACTCTTTACAGTGGGCCTAAGAACAAGGCCTACCTCACAGGATTGAAGCGCGTTGAGACACGCAAAATGCTCAGAACGGAGCTGACAGGTAGCACACACTGTGCAATTCGCTGTCGATGAAGGGCCCGGCGCAGAGAGGCAGAGCAGGGAGCTGGCTGGCCACACGTACTACGTGTGATCAACTTATGTCATCTCATCAGCTTGAGTGCCTCCAGCCACTCTACAAAGTAGGTCTCCTTACCCCCATTTTCCAGATGAGGAAACTGAGACTCGGAGGTTAAATGAGGTCTCCGTGCTGGGCTGCAGCACACTGGTATCTGAGCCCTCGCCTGACTCCGGCGTGCTGCCTTCTCTGCTGCACTGGCTGCCCTTTGGCTAGAAACTCAAGACCACCTTGTTGTGTGTTCAGGAGTTCGGAAATAAAGCCCCCGAAAACAGAAGGTGTTATCACCTTTCAGAATGAGATTTGCTCCCTGCTACTAATCTAACCCCAGGGTGTTGGTTAGATTCACAGCCCTCTGGAGTCAGACGATGAGATGAAATGCTGTGGAAGGGCCCAGGGAACAGAAAAGCTGCAGATGGACTTCGAGGATACTGAATTTTCTCCCAAGTAATATGGGGTTGGGTTTCTTTTCACCCTGTTCTTTTTTTTAAGCAAGACTTAAGGCTTCCAAAAAGGAGGCAAAACTATCAGAACTTCCTGATGGTCAGTAGCATAGGACAGCTATGCCGGTCACATCAGGAATCCAAAGAAACAACACATTTAAGTCAGTTCTTCAAATCTGAGTTGCTTTCTTTTCACATTTTGTTGTTTCTGTTGGGGTTGTATCTTCCCATCAGAATGGACATTTTGGTTAGCCTTTCCCTGCTCAAATCTGTTATCCAACGGACGGTGCCCCATACCATGGTGTCTCTGAGGTTAGGACGCCGCGCAGCGAACACTTTCAGATTGCAGGGCGCCTGGCTGTGGAAGGCAGAGGCCTGCAGGCCGATGTCCTGAAGCAGAGTATGACCTAGTTGAACGAGGCCAGGTGACCTCCTGATATGGCTGTGGGTTTGCGAGTGTCTCCCAGTCCCAGAATGCTACTCTGGGGCCTGGCTTGCGGGGTCCTTGTCTCCCCTGCCCCCCCGGCCTCCTCCAGGGTGAGCCCTTTGGCTCCTTGGGTTTTCCCCTTGGCGCTGAGATTTTTTTCCCATGCATCCTTCCTGCCTCACTGTTCCAGCACAGTTTAAGGTCAAAGACTTTTGTCCCTTAAGTTCTCACTGAGAAAGCCTCAGTGGGGACTGGGGCAGGGGTGGGCAGTCTCCCTCTGGGTGTAATTTCTGGAAAAACAGATGGACTTGAATCCCAGTGAAAATAATAGCCCTCTTCATACCACCATCAGAGCAGTTACTGGGCTGCGGTATAATTCTCTGTTTACATGCCTGTCTCTGCCACTGGGTCACAAGTGCCCGTCCCGGGCTGGGCCATTCTTATTCATCTCTGGCTCCCCAGCTAGGAACCTGGCACTGGGGGACAGGGGGGTGGGTGTCAGTGGTGCTGAATGAAGGCATGGTCTTGCTCCCCTGCCGTCACTCCCCCCACCCCTACTTCCACTGGAAACTTGACCACAGACCACAGTTCTTTCCTTGACTAGATTCTTCGAGGAACTTCCTAGAAGCTCTGTTTTCTGTATTGGAGGCCGAGTCTCCCAAACGCCTGCTTCGGAACAAATGACCCTTCTCCAGGCGGGAAAAAGGGGTGGGCTTGTCCTCATTCTTTGGATCTCAGGAGAAGGAACCCTGAAGTCTGCCTCTCACGGGCCTTCAGCACCTTGCTTATAGAGTAAGAGGCCCTGCTTCTGCTGAGTCCTGTGGGCTGGGCCCCTTCTAGTGTTTGCCTTCTCCTCCACCACAGTCTTCCTGTGCTCCCTGGCACCTCTCTCCTTTGCTCTTGACTGACTTGGGGTTTCTTCTGATGTGGGTGCCTGCTGCTTGTTCCACGCTGGACTCTGGGTCTCCCACCCTGGCCCTCATCCATGCCCTCTTACTCGCTCTGGGCAGCATCAGGGCCCTGGCCATGTGCCCTGGCCTGGCCCTCCTGGCTGGGCGTTGTGTGGCCAGGAGGGCCTCTGACCTGCTTTCTGACCCATTTTGCTCTGTGTCCCTCTCTCCCCTCCCTGGCCCACTTTGGAGGCCATGCCCGCCATCCAGCTCTTCCTGTGGCCCTGACGGGTCTTGATCACAGTGGCGACTGCGGGTGCCCTTGGAATGGAAAGCTGATTCCATTACTACAGGTTCTGTGGCTTTGGGCTAAGCCTCTCAGAGCCTCATTTCCTCATCTGTAAAATGGGCTGATAACCCTGCCTCAGAGTATAGGCTGTGGAACAATAGCGAACCCGAGAGCGGTCTTCTCTGCCTGGAGCAAGGACTTTGAGGTGAGGAATGAGACGAAAGGCAGGCGCAGCCAGGTCTCGTGGGCCGCGAGGACCGTATTAGGGCATTTGGACTTTATCCCGTGGAGCTGGGCGCTGTGGAGGACTTTAGGCAGAAGAGTGACAAGCTGGGTGTGCATTTTAGAAATAGTTCCCTGCCTGCTGATCAGCGAATAGATCAGAGGGGAGGGACTGAGGCCAGGAGACCTGTGGTAGGCTGTTGGAATCATCTGTGTGAGATGGGGCCTGGGGTGGGGGGTGGCTCAGAGAGGTACTTGGGTCAAGAATTGTCGAGGTTTGCAGGGTGGGAAGGGTCAGAGGATTCAAGAAGGACACTTAGGGTTCCTGGTTAACAAGTTGGGGAGCTGGGTGTTGGGGTGGTTGTCAGTGGCCGAGCTGGGAGGGCTCCTCTCTCCCAGACACTTCTTAAGCTCCTGTTGAGTGGGGAAAGGGCAGGAGGAGACAGAATGGGAGCAGTTGTGACCTAGGAGGCTGACCAGTGTCAAGCCCTGGGCTAGCCGTGCTGATGTTTCCCTGTGGCCGCACCGTGTGGTGGGACACCTCTCTGTCCCAGCTCCCTCTGCTGCGCCCCCTGGGCTGAGCTCCTCACTCGGATTTGCTCACGAGAAGTCTGGGCCAGAGTGTAAGCTTGGCGCTCCCAGAATCTCGGATTTTGGGTGTGGGTGGGTGTGGCCTTGGAACTGGGCCCTTAGGGACTCGGCTTGGATTCCAGCGGGGCAGAACTTCAGGGAAGATGCTCTGCAGCCCTAGGCCTCAGTGTGAGCCCACTGGGGGCGATCTGCCATCTTCCAGGCTGGCTGCAAAGGGACCGGCTTCTGGGGAGTAGTCCGCTCCTTTGCTGCTTCCAGGGCCTTCTGGCCGAGGGTGCTTTGAAATACACATTCCACAGGGCTCAAGAGGGGTCGGCACACCCGGCTTGCCTTGTGTCGGGTGGGGCTGTGGGTCAGGGCTGTTCTGTGTAGACATGACTGGAGGTCAGAGGTTGGAGGGGTGGTATTTGCTGGAAGCGAAACTTCTCTCCCTGGAGAGCCTTGTCTTGAGTAATTTGCAGGACCTGGAGGCTGGCAGAGGGCGGGGCGGCCAACCAGTGGGGCCTGAGAGGATCTCAAGACAGGAGCGGGCACTGGAGAGAAGTGGGGCTGGTGAAGCCTGGGGGCAGGTTGATTTGTTTTGTAGCCTGAGAGGCACACAGCCAGGAAGATTTCAGGTTGGAGATAGGGGTTAGGGTCCTGGGGCGGTGTCCTGAGTTGGCCCTCTGGGACCCCCGGTGTCTTGTCTGCCCAGGTTCTAAGTTGGAGGCTGCACTGGGTTTGGGGAAACAGCCAGGCCCTCTCTCTGCCCCCCGCTAACCCCTGGCTCTGGAGGGGGACTCTGGGCTAGGAATGACCGCCCCCCCACCCTGCGCCTCCCCAGTTCAGTGTGTCCCTGGGAACAGGCCTCCTCTTGCCTTCAGGAACTCCATGCACTTCCTTTCCTGGTCACAGGCAGAACTCTATATAAGGGAAGGAAACCGCTGAGAGGGCCTGGAGTGAGCTCTGGTGAGGACATACTGCCTGGAGGGGAGGACACAGTCTGTCCTAGGGGAGGAAACGGAGCCTGGGCCCTTGTCACTTTCTCCAGGACCCCTGTCCCCTGGAGACCAGGGTCCGGGCTCTGCAGGGGTTCTGGCCCTGGTAGCCCTGGCCTTTAAGGCAGACCTTGCCTCTGGTGACCTCCTACCCTGGGCCTGCATTTTGGTGCTGCCTGGCTAGATGCACAGCCCTCCCACCAGGCTGCCAAGCCAAACCCTGGCACTCTTGGCTGGGCCTCCCAGCTGTCCTCGGCTGTCTCTCAGGGGCCCTCCGGGGCCTTCTTGTTAGGGCCGGTGAACTGGGAAAGCGACCCCCGAGGCGCTGGGCTGTTCTCAGAGAATGCTTTTTTGGCTTCATCCTCAGTTACAGGCATGACCCTCCTGGTGTCACCTCACTGACCAGGGCTCGGGGGGTGACTACATCCTGACCAAGGTCCCTGCATGGAGGCCCAGAGCACAGGCAGCGGGCAGAGGTGTGAACAGCATCAGCTGAAACCCATGAGGGCAGGACAGGAATCAGGGGCTGCCCAGCCTGGGCACTGGGAGGGGCCTCCATGCTGTGGGTGGGGGAGAAGCAGACACAGGATGGGTGTGTGCTGCCCAGAGGTGCGTTTTGTTGACCCCTGGGTTTTAGGGTGCAGGTGGCCTTCTTCCCTTCAATCCCTGCATACCCCCTCCAGAGTCCTCTCTTCCTTTCTGTCCCCGCCTTGTGTCTCAGCCAGAGGGAAGCATTCCCCACTCCAGACCTTGTTCATAATGTTATTTCCACCTGAAATACCCTTTCGCATCCCCACTTTTCAAAACTGTACCCACCTACCTGGTGGGCTCCAGACTCTGAGTCAGGCACCGTGAAAATGACTCTGTGCTTCCCGTCTACCTGGGGCTCCTGAGGAAGTGGTAGGCATGCAGGAGACAAAAGAAAGCAGTGCTCCCCCCGGCCTGGCTCCAGCGCCCCCTCCTCCATGCAGCCTGCCAGGACTGCATGCTCTCTGCACTCCAGGGCCCTGGGCCTCTGCTGTAGGGTTTGCCTCCTCTAACCAGGGCAGGGTGGCATGGCATGTGGGGAGAGCCAGGGCTGGGGGCCAGGGAGCCCCTGGTGGGAGGTGGGGTGCTGTGCCATCTTGCGTCCCACAGGATTCCTGAGGGGGTCTGTCTGAGATCCCACAAGATAAGGCTACTAATGATCTCGCTCAAGGGCATCGTAGAGAATGAAGGATTAATAGATACAGGACTTAGCCCAGGGTCTGTCACATATAGTAGCCACTGCTTCTGCCATTACTGCTGGTGGCTGTTTGACCTTAGGCAAGCTGCGTCACTTCTCTGAGGCTAGACTTGTCAAGGAGACTAACAGAAGAATGAGAGAAAGCGCCAGCTCCACAGAGTTCCGCACACCCCACTTCCCTTCCACAGACCTTTTGGTGTCATTTAAGTGGCTGCCTGGAATGACTGGGTGGGGAAGGGAGATCGGTGTCAACAAGAGCCTGTCTGGAAACAGCTCACATACCTTTGACGGGGGACTAGTATGCGTCCTCAAAAAGGCACAGGGCGCTAATTGGTGCCAAACATGAACGGCTCTTGAAAGCATTGTGCTGAGTGTGTCTTCGGCTTAGGTGGGGTGGCTTAGCTCGCAGGTTCATTTTCTCTCCAGTCTGGAGGCAGGAGGCTCCAGGTCCAGCTGCTGGCAGGGGGTGTCCACTGTAGCCTCCCTCCAGGGCTTGGAGGTGACCCTCTTTTCACCGTGTCCTCCCACGGTCTTCCCTCTATGTGTGTGCCCTGGTGTCTCTGGGTCCTGATGTCTTCTCATCAGGACACCAGTCATTTTGGATTAGGACCCACCTTCCCTGACTCATTGAACTGAATTAGCTCCCTCAAGACCCTGTCTCTAAACGCATTAATTGGCTGTGGTACTGGGGGGTAGGACTTTGAGATGAATTTGGGGGATTTTAACTCAGCCTGCAACACTCAGTGAAATAAGCCAGACACAAACAGGCAAATGCTGTATGGTTTTTCTTCTAGAAGGACCTAGAATGGACGTGGAAGGCTGGCCAGCTCATGGAGGCAGGCGGGGGCCCAGGGGAGAAGAGAATGAGGAGTTCCTGTTGAATGGATATGGGGTTTCTGTGTGGGATAATGAAAAAGTTCTGGAAATGGGGAGTGGGGGTGGTTGAACTGCATTATGAATGTACCTGACACCCCTGAACTGAATACCCAGAAATGATTACAGCACTCAAGTTTATGTTCTATACACTCGACTACAGTGAAAAGGGACCAGCGAGAGACGGGAGATGAAAAAGAGCTTTTCTGCTTGGAATTGTTTGAAACCCTGGATTCAGGGATCTAGTGGTTTTAGTTGGGTTGGAGGGGAGGCTGTCCTGTCCAGCCCTGGGACCCAGGTGGATATGGGTGTGGGGAGCTGGGCTGGAGCTTGTTTATGAAGGCGGGAGTGTCACCTAGTCAGGGGCCAGCTCTGCTGCTTGCAGGTGGAAGGTGATGGGGACAGTACTAGTCGGGTGTCTGGAATTTTTCTTGCTCTACAAAGAGCAGAGCCTGGAGACCACTCACAGCTCGCCTCATCCTACCCCTTGACCCTGAGCAAATGTCATGCGCTCTCGGAGTCTCTGTTTCATCATCTGTAAAATGGGCTCAGTGTTACTGACTGCAGCGTTGGAGGGTCTTGGAGAGACAGGCAGGTGACAGGACGGGTCTCAGTGCCTGGTGCCTGGTAAGTGCTTAACAAATGCACAGATTTTTACTTTTCCTAGCACTTCTGGTGCCTCCCTTTGCAGGCCCCGAGTCCCTGCTGTTCTTTCCACAAATGTTTCGTGTGTAACTACTGCGTGTGATGAATAGGATGGGCTCCCTGTCAGCTCTTGTTTTCAACATAGTATAGACAAGGAAACAAAAAGTAGGTGTATTTACATTATCATTTGGGCCTATGATGGAAAAGGTATGTGTGCAGGAGAGAAAATAATAGCGTGTGTAAAACTTAAGGGAATCAAGGAGGGCTTCTCTGGGGTGGTGGCATTTAAATCAAAGCTGGGGCATAGGAGGGACCCAGCTGTGCAGCCCCTGAGCTAAGAGAACTGTGAGCAGAGGACATGACACATCAGAGGGCCTGGAAGGGCAGACTAGGTGTTTAAGGCCTGAGAGCAGCCAGCCCTTGTGTGTAGCTCTGGGTCCTGCACAAGAAGAAGGGAACGGAGTGACTGGAGAGGAAGCAGAGGCCAGGTCCTGTCCTGGGCGGCCTCTGAGGGTGAGCCCTGCTGTTGGCGTTGCCACCACAGGCCTTTGAAGCTCAGAAAGTGCAAGTGGGTGGGAGTCTGCAGAATGTGGGGCTCCCCTCCCAGATGCATCCAGTACCGCGCCTCGCAGACTCAGGAGCCTGCTGCTGTGCCTCGGCGGACTTGGGGACCGCCTCGGCCTTTCTGCCCCTCACTTCCATTACCTGTGAAACGGGGATAATAGCAGTGTCTGCCCCACATGAAGGGTTTTTTTTAATTGGAGTAACATTGGTGTAAAATACAACATAGCTTTCACGCATGCAGTGTTTAACTGAGCCTCTGACTACAAGACGATTGTCACCAAGTCCGAGTCCACTCGCCACCGTACGCTTGAGCTCCTTTACCTACTTTACCCACCCTCCTCCTCTGTCCCCTCTGCTAGGAATCTAAGAGTTTATGTTGGTTTGGTTTTGTTTCTTTATCTTCCCCATTGAAGGGAAATCGTGTGTGTGTGTGTGTGTGTGTGTGTGTGTGTGTGTTCACCGTCACTTAGCATAATCCCGTCCCGGTCCGTCCAAATTGCCACAAATGGCAAGATTGCATTTAAAAAAAAAAAAAAAAACAACCTGATGCATTTTTCATTAGGCTCCAGTGAGTCAAGGAAAGGGTTCAGGACAGCCCCCGACACAGAGCGGTGTGGTCAGTGATTGTGGAAATGAGTGTGGGCAGAGCTGGCCCCTTGAGGCAGGAGCAGTCTCTTGACTGGAACCGGACTGCTGGGTGTGCATCCCGGCTCCTCTGCTCCACAGCTTGCTAACTTCTCTGTGCCTCAGTCTTCCTCTCCCCAAAATGGGCGTCAGGATTCCAGCGCTCGGGTTGCTTGAGACTGAAGTGCCTTCGTGTATGCCAAGTGCAACAGCAGCGTCTGGGCTAGAGCGGGTGCGGAGGGAGCACGCACTGCCGCTGCTTTGTTGTGATTAGACTTTGCAGGTGGAAGCGTCGGCCTCCCCAGCCCCTCTGGGTAGGTGGGTCGTTGGGGGTTCACAGGGGAGGAGGCTTCGTGGGCGCTGCCAGCATGGATGGTGCAAGGCTGGCACCAAGAGCCCCCACAGACACCCCAGAAGCTGCCTGGCTGCAGAGGGCTGTGGTCCCCAAGTGGCGATGGGCGTGGCTGCTGCTGACACCAGGAGTGTGAGACCACAGGGCACGGCCCCAGAGTGGCAAGGGACCTGGCTCTCCCTGGCACATTCCAGGCTCCCAAGAGGGTGGCCAGGGGCCAGGGTGCCGGAGGGAAGGAGAGAGCCTTTTAAGGCAACATTTCTGTGCTAAAAAAAAAAAAAAAAAAAAAAAAGAGACAGGACTGAAACACACAACAAAGCCAGTGGGCTGGCCAGCGACTGGCGTGGAATGCGGGACTGTGGGCGCGGTGGGGGAGGCCGCTGGGGGGCAGCAGGCCACCAGGGGGCACCTGGGGGCGGGCACTCTCAGCTCTGAGTCTCAGCTCTGAGGGGACCGCTGGGGTTGGGGAGTGGCAGGGAAGGGGCCTGGGGTCAGAACACTGGGCCCCATTCTTTCCATCACCTTAGGGTGTTTCTGGGAGAAAGACCTTCCCACTTGTCACCAAGGCACCTGTCCATTCGATCCCTGCCTCGAAGTGTCCATAACCCCTCCCTCCCTTCCTCAATCCCAGCCCCACAAAGATGCCGGAAGCCCACCCAGGCCCAGGCTGGAGTGGCCTGAGCAGCCCCGCCTCTCAGCTCAGCCCACAGTCAGGAGCAGAGCTGGACACTGCTTTGTGACCTGGTTTCTCCAGCCAGGGCCTGGGGGAGCTGGGGTGATAGAATGGGGTGAGGCAGGAGCGAGCCTTTGGGGAACCTGGCCTCGGTGGGGGTGGGGGTTGAAACCTACAACCCCAGACTGGGATTTGGGGTCCTGGGGGGAGAGACGGAAAGGTCGCTGTTAGATACGTGGTTCCTGCTCTGAAGATGCCTGGTGGGAACAGTGCCCTCTGTGGCTGAGACCTTGTCTGGTGAGCAGGGCAGGTGGGGACCTGGCAGGCCACAGCCTGCTCTAGGACCTGCCTTCCTTCTGATCTGCAGTCCGCTGCCCACCCCCCGCCTCAGCTTGCCCCCCGGAGATTTCTAGAACAGTCGTTCATACCCTGTGCTGTGTGTGTCAAGAGCCCGGAACTTTGGGGCCATTCACCCCATGTTCCCTCTTCCTCCTGGAAGTTGGGTGGCTGAGTTTCCGCTCACATCTCATCTTGGGAATCAGACAGCCTGGGTGTAAGTCCCAGTCAGCTGTCAGCTGTGTGACCTGGGCAGTTTAACCTCTCGGTGCCCCCTGTACCTCGGCTGGAGGTGAAAGAGCACCTCCCTTACTGGGTGAAAGGATTCAGTGACTTGACGTGGGTCCAGAATTGATGTCATGCCTCCTAGATAGTAGCTGCTCAATAAGTAGCAGGTATTTCCTAAGAGTGTCTTTATTTCGGCCTCAGCTGTGATTTTCCCTGTAGTCCAGCTGTACTGGAGGAATGGACGCCTGACGCCGAGTCTCAGCTCAGGCCTCTGTGCTGGTGACAGGAGTGGGGAGGGAGTCTGCAGCCTGGCTGGTCGGGACCCCAGGGAAGCTAGCTGCAGCCTTTCCGGAGCTCTGGGCACATGGTCACGCAGACGCTGTCCCCTTTGGGCTGGTATATCACTTCTTTGAGTGGTTTGGATGATGAATGGGGTTGGGTGGAGGGAGGGCCTGCATGAGGGTGGTCTCTGGGAAAAGCCCTGCCAGGCTGTAGGCTGTGACCATAGTGGGGCAGTGGTGGGATGCAGGGAGACGCCCACCATCCGAGGGTCCGAGGAGCAACCACCCCCTCTTTGTGCTCAGACACCCTTCTGCCTGCGGGCATGTCCCCTCTGTGGGCCTCCTGCCTGGTACTCAGGTCGGGTTTGGAGCCAAGGCTGAGGTATGAGCTCTAAGAAAAGCCTGCCCTGGCTAGAAAAAGGAACACATTGAGGCGCTGATAAGGGCCCTGCTAATTGTCAGGATAGTGGTTTGGCTGCCAGGCCTGGAGGGGGTGCTATCTCAGTGTGGGGAGCAATCAGCCCTCCCCCCCCTTAGTCTGGAGGCTCAGGGTGACCCCCCCCTCCCGGGCTCCACCAGTGAAGAAGAGGATGGGGACTCAGATTCTGATGCAAGTGCGTTTCTGACACAAGGGCATTCTTGGGAAGAGCTGGCTGGGGCCTGCTTAGACCTTGCCAGCCGCCTGCACTTCTGACCTTTGGGTGACGCCTTGACACTGCGGAGAACAGAGACGGTGACTTTCCCTTTTTTAGAGTCTTTACCACGCTTTATACATATTTAAAACACCTCTTAGCCTAGTGTAGAAGGTTTAGAAAATAGAGCAAAGGAAAAAAAAATCCATATTCGTATTACCTTGACCATGGTTAGAAAAACTGGGGTGTGCATTGATCTTTGGTCTTTTAGCATCTGTTTATTTGTTTCACAGAATTTTAAAATTGCAAAATTGCAATGTGCATTGGCCTTCTGTTCCCCCTGTCTCTCTCCCCTCAACTTTCCTGCAGAAGCGTTTTTCTATTTTGCCATGTAGTCTTCTAATGAACTCTGGATCTGGGGGGTGTCTGTGTGTGTGAGATGAGCAAAGGGGTGTCTGGCTGGGCCTCAGGACCCAGGAATGATCTCAGGGGCCCTGGCTTTCTTGGGGGATGAAAGATGCTAACCTGCCCTTTCTCTGTTCCTCCCACAGGTGGCTGCCCCCTGCATTCCTCCTTCTAGCCATGAACTGGTGGTGAGTGACGGCCCTTCCCTCCCCTGCTAGCCCTTCCCACCCTCTTCCCTCAGCTCCGTGCACAGCTCACTGTAGACAAGGCACCTGGTCGCCCCTGTGGGTGCCAGGCAGTTAGGTGAGGAGGGGGAGGGGCCATGTCCGGAGACTGAAGCTGGACTGGTGGGGGTGCAGGGGGTGTGGGGGGAGGAAATGAGTCATGAAGTCCCTTCTGATGAGTTGCCTTCTATTTTCAATCTTGAAGCTTAAGTCCTTGGAAAAGGCCATAAAAGGGCCCCTCACATGTCTCTGGGCCTAGCCAGGTTCCTTTTGTCTTGTAGGAGCAGGATAGCACCTCTTTCTGCCACCTGGCCCTGGGTCAGGTCCCAGGAGGCAGAGGGACGATGGCCTGACCCATGGAGTTACCTACCTGGGCAGTGACTGACACCCAGGTGGCCTGTGCCACGTCTGGGCTCTTTGGCCAACTGCATACTGCTCCCTTTCCTGTGTCTTACACCCCCTTCCTCGTCCATCAGGCTTCTAGAAGCTCAGGGGCAGGGAAGGGTGCCTGTGAGTTGTGGGTGGTGGAGAGGGGTCTGCTCCAGACTGGGCTGGTTGGGATGTGGGGGGCTTCCCCCACTCCCACGCACTGTGGTTGTATCCTTCCAAACTCCTTCCTGCTCCCCAACCTGCTGCGGGGCCCTGGAGGCTGGAGAGGAAGGGTCTGCATGGTGCAGGTGGGGTGTGCTGTAGGGGTACTGCTGTGACCGGTGCGGGTAGGACTCTGGGGAGGGTGCAAGGGTGTCCCAGACCAGGTCATTGTCGGTATCTGCACACCTGTGTGGTGGCTTGCTCAGCCTGAATCCTGGAATCTCAGGGTAACTGGTCGTTGTGCCTTCTGCACTCCTTTGCCCTGTGATCACGGACCAGTCCCACCCTCTTCTGCACTGTGGTTTCCCTTTCTGTCCAAGAGAGGGGTGGGACTCTGTGTTCCAGTGGCCTTCTCAATCCTGAAAGTGTCCCCTCCACACAGGGTCGCTGAGGGAATGCCAGCCAGCTTGCAGAAGTGCAGTGACTCTGAGGTCCCTGTGCACCCAGAGTGTCACTGCTGCCTGTCCCACCTGCCTCGGCCCTGCCCGCCTCCTTCCCTCCACCCTGGCTTCCCTGGGCTCAGATGCCAGGGCCTCGGCTCTGCCCAGCGTCTGTGCTGCTCCTGATGTGGAGTTATTCTCAGAGCCCGGCTGCAGATCATCTGACAACAGCAGGGGCCGGGGGTGGGCGGGGGAGGCTGTGGCATGAGGCCAGCATGCAGGCCTAACTTGGACTTGCTGGTAAGGAGCAATGTGGAGGGGTGAACCTAGGCCTCATCATTTTAGCCCCTCTGCCACCTCAGCAACAGAATGTCCTTGGCTGGCCTGCGATGGCGGGTGGGGAGGGGGAGTCGGGAGCTTAGAGATCTCTAGGCCGAAGCCAGATGCCTTTCTGCTAGGAGCCTCATGCACCTTGTTCATGGGGGGGTCACCACTGAGGGACTAGGGTGGCATTCTAGTGCAGGGAGTGCAGTTAGAACCAGAGGACTCCTGCCTGCTCCAGGCTCAGCCAGCTTTGGGCCTCTGGGATGTGTTCCCCCTGCATGGGCCTGCTCTTCGCAGGGGCTGGCTCAGCCCCCAGCTGGTGGAGTGACTGGCATCACACGGGGGGGGGGGGGGCCCAAAGTCAGGGAGTTAGTCTACTTCCCGCAGAGTCCTGCTCCTGATTCCCAGATGTGTGATACTGGGCAGAGTTTAACCCCTCTGGACCTCGGTTTTCCCTCTTCAGACTGGGAGTGAATCATAGTCCCCCCACCAGATTGTTAAGAGAATAGAAGGAACAGACTCATCCGTTGAACTAACTGTGTTCAGAAGCCTCCAATGACTGTCCACTGCAGCTGGAGTTTTCCTCTGAAGTTCTTCCCTTGGCCTTCTGGACCCAACAGAAGAGGCTTCTTCTTGAGTTTGTCTTCTCCTGGAAGCCCCCTCCCTGGCTCTGTTTGGGCCACCTGGCTTTCTCGCTGGTCTTTGAACATCCTAGGCCCCAGGGCCTTTGCACATGCTGTTCCCGCTTTAGAAGGTGCTTTTCACAGGCACCTGCAAGGCTCTTCCCTCGCCCACGTTTTGACTCAAATGCCAGCATTTCCTCCACAACCCTGACTCCCTTCTCTGCTCTCTTTGCTTCTTAACTCCCATCAGCAGATTCACTACTACTTGTTTGAGGGCTTCTCCCGCTTGGGCATGTAAAACACCTTGATGAGAGTTTTATCTGTGGGCTCACTGCTGTCCGTCACTGGCTGCAGAGTGCAGGTGCTCACTTAACACAGGCGGCTCTCAGAAAATCCGTACTTAGGGAGATGCTGGGAGAAAGGCACCACCATGCCTGGTGCAGATAGGTGCTCCGTGAACAGGTCCAGTGTTGCTTTTGCTCCCTGGCTCACAGCCCTTCGGCTGGTGGGGTCTCTTAAGTGGGGCGGCCTCCAGTTGGAAGCTCTTCTCCTGTCCTCCGGGAGTGGGAAAG
>RJWH01005945.1:24208-64778 GCA_004363575.1 Solenodon paradoxus
GCCCCCCCCCCCCCCCCGCCCCCCGTCCCCCCTTCTCTTGCCTCACATGGTCTGTCTGTCTGTTGTGTTTATTCCCCATGTCTCACTTGGGCTCCAGCCCTCCCTCTGTCCTGCTCAGTGGTCTTGCTTAAATCCTACCCGCTGGCATCGGGACCTTTCAGCCCTGGGCATGGGCCCTGCCGGCAAACACGTTTTCCAGCTGGTGCCAGGCCAGCCGGGGCAAAGTGGCTTAATCTTCAACTCATGTTTTTGCCTTACTCAACAGATGTTGCCCAAGGCCTTGGGCAGAAAGGTCCCAGGGTTACTTGCCTCCTGTGGGGTCCGCCGGTGGGGGCAGGATGGAGGGGAGCCCTGGGCAGTCCTCATCCTTGGAAAGAGCTGAAGCAGCTTTTCTCAACGTCTGAAAAATAATAGTCAAAGGAATTTCCCGAGGGTGATAGCCAAGTGAAGTGGCCACTGAGGTCAGTGGCATGTGGAGCCCCTGCTCACGCACCTGGCACCTGGGAGCCCTGAGCCGGGGAGACTCGTGTGCACCCTGCTTCTCCTCCAAAAAATGCCCTGGAATGGTGAGGAGTGGTGGGGAATCTGGGGGGTATGGAGGCAAAAGGGGTGTGTGTGTGGTTCCACCCTTCATAGCAATCCAGCAGCAGGAGAGATTAACCCTTGTATGAACTTCAGCTTGTTTCAAAACGTTGCAAAAAAGCAACTCATTTATTCTTTGTGCAGGGATGAGGAAATGTGAGTATTCTAATGTCAGGGAGAAGCTGAGCCTACAGGCCCCTGAGCTGTTCCAAGGTGAAGCTGGAGTATTGACTTGGTGTCCAACTGCAGCATCCACTCTCGTAACCACTGATAATGGCACATGTCTGTCACCTGGGTGGCGCCTGCAGTTTTCAAAGTCTCCCCCCGACTCTGGCCCCTCTTGAGTCCACAGGACTTGTTCATGTGCATGAGCCCATTGGGGAAGGTGGGAGGGGCGCGTCGTGCGGAGATGCAGACGGACTCAGAAAGGGTCGGTGCCCGCTGCTGGTCACACGGCAGTGCTGGGTGCTGGGGACGGGGCGGGGTGGAGTTTTGGACTCCTGCTTTTGCTTTCTCCCCAGGACCCGCTGCGTGCTTGCTCTGTAAACACTCGGTGCTGCCAGGAGACGCCCCTGCACTTGTTTCACTAATTTAGTTGTAAAGGGAAGGTGCAGGTGGAAAGGAAGGCGAGCAGGCAGGCAGGCGGGAAGAGAGAGGAGGAGCAAGTATCGGAATTTGCCTGTGTAATGCGCTCCCATGTTTAACGTGCACCCTCGTTTCTGGTCCACACTTTCAGGGGAACAAATCGTTTTAATTTTTGAATTCAAATTTTTGTTTGTGTCTATTTAGGTTCTTGTTTTTTGTATTATAAAGGAAGTTTAGCTTTGATTTTTTAACTTTATGGTACAAGAAACTTTATGTAACAAATAATTACAAAACACAAGAGCAGATACAAGGTAAAGAAATCAAAGAACTAAAAACATACGTATAGATCTGGAATTAGTACTACTGTGCATACGTATAGATCTGGAATTAGTACTACTGTGCATAGCGCACATCCTTATTTTTCCCTCACGAGTTTGGGCAAAAACTTGGGCCACTATACAAGGCAAAATGTGGTATTTTGTTTTATCTAAATGTTCATCTTGGTTGCTTCCCCTGGGTCCCTGGTCTGGAACCAGGGCCCTGGGGATGGATGTGGACCACACTGGCGATCTAAACCGCTGAGCCATCAGGGTGTGCCTCCTGGATTCTTCTTAAACAGTGCCCTCCACAGGTCCGTCTAGCTGGCATCTGCTTGCCAACAGGCCTGGGGTTTAGGTGAGGGCCTCTCTGTCCATCTGTTCACCATGCATCTTACCAACAAACATGTCCCGAGTGTCTCCCCAGTACAGGCACTGTTTTCATGCCAGGGCTGCAGGTCCTTTTCAGCCTGGGTGCCAGGCCTTCTTAGAGGCAGGAGGAGATGGAGTAGGCATGACCCCACAGGTCTGAGAGGACGTGAGATGCCGTCTCTCCAGTTTTGGTCTGTTCAGGTAAGGAAACCAAGGCCCTGAGATTTTCTTTTTATTGTGGCAAAAGGCACAGCATAAATTTTACCTTTTAGTTTTTTTAAGGATACAGGGCATGAATGAAAGTGAGCTGAGGCAGGCAGGAAGAGAGAGGAGGAAGAAGCTCTTTATTTCGTTGTTCACCTTGGCTGTTCCCGCCAGCCCGGGACGTGAACCTGGGACCTGGGCCTGGATGCAGATGGCAGCCAGCCATTTCTCCACCAGGGCGCGCCACCGTCTTAACCATTTCGCTTGCGCAGTCGATGGGACTAAGTACTTTCCTGTCATTGTGCAAACACTCCCACCGTCCATCTCCACAGTGCTTTTCAATCTTGTACAGAAAAAGTCTGTGCCCATTACCCGAGAGCCCCTCCAGCCCCTGCCTGCCCACCATGCCCCTTCCTGTCTCTGTGAATTTGACGAAGTGCCTCCCATCAGCAGACTCATTCAATATTTGTCCTTTGGCGACTCACTTAGCATAATGTTCTCACTGTTCATGTATGTTGTAACGTGTAGAATTTCCTTCCTTTTTAAGGGCGCGTCTCAGTCCACTGTTTGGATTTACCCCTTGCTTACCCAGCCATTGGTTGGAGCACGTTTAGTTTGCTTCCACGTGTTGCTTTGTGAGTGGTGCCACAATGAACACATGTCTGACTCTCTCCAATGTTCTCCCTTCAGTTCTCTGAGTGCACACCCAGAAGTGGAAATGCTGGATTCTCTGGTCATTCTATTTCTGATATTTTTTGAGGATCTACCATACCGCTCCCATCATTCCCATTAGTAGCAGAGCTTCCAGCTTCTCCAACACGTGCTCTTTTCTGTGTTTTGGTAACGGCCATCCTCATGGGCATGAGGTGCTGGTCCTGACATAGTTTACTTTTTTTTTTAAGAGAAGAAAGGCAGGGAGGCAGGAAGGGAGAGGAGGAAGAAGCATTTTATTGATTTCTTTATTTTTGGTTGTCCCCCCACCCCACCCCACCTCACCCCACCCCACCCCCACCCCTTGCCCTGGGGT
The DNA here is from genome assembly GCA_004363575.1 of Solenodon paradoxus. Lineage (NCBI taxonomy): Eukaryota > Metazoa > Chordata > Mammalia > Eulipotyphla > Solenodontidae > Solenodon > Solenodon paradoxus. The sequence continues at coordinate 27,296 of RJWH01005945.1, forward strand.
CATGAGCCTGGGCCTGTGGAGTTCCCATGGACTACACCCAGCCACCAGCTTATCACAGGTGTCACCAGGGTGTGCCTAGTCCTGAGGGTTTTTGTTGTTGTTGTTTTGTTTTTTTGTTTTAAGGAAAGGTGCAGGCAGGAGTGGAGGTGGCAGAGACAGGAAGACAGAGGAGGAAGATTTATTTTATTTAGTTGTTCATCTTGCATGCATCCCCCGGCCCTGGGTCTTAAACCTGGGCCCTTGGGATGTGTGTGGACTATGTCCAGTATCCTTATTCACTAGGCCGCTAGGGTGGGCCCCCACCCTGAGGTTTTAAATGACTTTCTCAGGGTGCCCCAGAGTCGGAGCTGGGGCTGGAGGCAGCCTGCCACCTATTTGAGAAGGAACGGCGTAGAGCCTCAGCCCTGGCCCTGCTGTCCTGCTTTCCACCCAGGAGAGAGACCAGAAGGTGTCTGGGTGAGTTAGAACTCCAGGCCTTCATGGACCCCATCTGTGGGCACTGAGTGGGCTGTGGCAGTCATTTTTGGGAAACCCTAGTGACGCAGAGTGGTGACCCTGAGGGCCCTGGATGTTGAAGGGACTGCAAACTCCAGGCATTGTGCTCAAAGAGGAGCCCCGGAGCGGCGAGGGAGGCTGGGATGCCCAGTTTGCGCCACACCTGCCGCTGCCTAGTGCAGAGAGGGGCAGTCTGGGGTGGGTGTTGCAGATCTAGGGGGAGAGGGTGTTGAAGGCCAGCTGGCTTCCTTTCTGCTGCTCTCCAAAGTAGAGCTACTAGGTGGAGATTCTTCGAAAGAGGAGGCGTAAAGAAGAGCTCTCTGATGCCTAAAGCAGCCACCAGGCTGTCACAGATTGTCTGTGTCACATATCCTCTGGCACCTATTAGGTGGAAGGGGTTGGGGGTGGTGCTAGCAGATGGGCGTTGATGGGAGGGGGAGGTTCCCTCCCTAGATCGTGCCTGGGTGACAGTCCTCAGGGCTCTGAAGTGCTGCCCTTAGCCACGCTGGGAAGGAACATGATCTCCAAAGGTCAGGGCATCCCTGAATGTGCTAACACCTTCCCTGGGACCCCTGTTGAGATGCCTCTTGAAACCACGTTCAGTGGGACATGGGAGAGAACTAGAATAGTGCCCCATGCAGGGTTCTGACTGGAGGTTAGTCGGGGGTCCAGGAAAGGACGGGGGTTCAGAGGTGTGAGTAGGGGCTGCCTTGGAAGGCGAGCATGGGGGTGGGGTGGGGTTGGAGGAAGGGTCAGCTCAGGGAGGGCTCAGAGGCAGGTTTGGAGCTTGAATTTGAAGAGCCAAGTTTCAAGGCCATCATGAGTGGGGAAGTGACCCAAAGCCAGAGTTGAGAGCTGGGAGCCTGCTGTCAGCTGTGGGCAGTGTGGTGGCCAGGGGGCTGCCAGGAGGCTGGGTAGATCTGATTTGGTGGTGTGGGTGCTCAGCATGGGGTGGAGAGGGTTTGGGCAAGGGTGTCCAGAGGGCCTGCAGGAAGAATGAGGGAAGCACAGGGCCCAGTGCCTTGGCGGAGGGGAAGAGACCGGTTCCTGCTAGGGAACATGGTGGAATGGGAATAGTCCAGCCTGGCTGCCAGCCTGGTGAGCCCATGTGCACTGGCTGGGGTTGGGGTGTTAGCTGCTGGTCAGCCTCAGCCTGGGGTTGAATGCTGGCTCCCTTGGGGTGAGTTGAGGGTGGGGGCTGATGAGGACAGCAATGGGCAGGCCCAGAACCCTCCCTGGGGGTGGGGTTCAGGGAAAACCAGGCATAGCATTCTACTTAATCACATCCACCTTGCTAGCTCTCTCTGGTGGCCCCAAACACTCAGGGGACCTGGGCTGCCCGCTGGCCTCCCACCTTGGTGGGCCTGGCCCGCCCTGCCTGCCCAGCACTCTCCCTCCAGCACTTGACCTCTGGGCTAGTCTCTCACCACCCTCATTAGCACCCCCTTCTCAGGGTGCTGAGGAAGGACATGGGTGACGGGGAATGGGGCTTGCACTCAGGACCGGCACTCACAGGGAGCTGGCTGGCCTCTCTGGAAACCGTGTCCTCATTTGCCAAAGGGGTTTGAGGGCTGTTGGTGCCGCTGCAGTGGTTTTTGCTGTTACTGTGTAGATGACCCCCTAAGGTGTGAGGTCCATCTTGGAGGCCCATCTGTCTACTGTCTGTCTGCCCGTGTCCGTCTGTTCTGAGCCTCCCGCGGCCACGCCTCTCTAAGTGCCGTCAATGGCATTTCCCTCCTGCCCTGGCCTCCTAGTTTTCAGCCCCCTCCCTCCATCTGCTTAGGCTTCTATTTTTGGAATGAGTGAGCCTGGAATAACTTTCTCTGGGTCCTGGGGCTGAGGACATTCCAGCCCCCACTGGCCCTCCCCCTCCTGATAGGCAGCTGCCAGTGACCTCACAGTTCGTGGTCGTGGCAGTAGATGTGATGTCACGGGGTCTTTTTGGCCTGAACACACAGTTCAGATTCCAGGCCTCCCTGGGGGCAAGAGTGGGGCGAACTGGAGGGGTGGAAGCAGGAGGGTGTGAGGAATTTCTGGACGGAATGTTCCTCTGGAGACTGTCGCCTTCTGAGCCGGCCCCCTCCCCCTGGGCGGGGCCGGGCCCCTCCCCCACCTGCCCTGGCCCTCTGCCTTTTCCTTCCTCCAAACAGCAGCCCACAGAGACATATTTTCCCAGCCCACCCTCCCTGCAGGCTACCAGCCTGTCCTCCAGACAGTCACCCCAGGGACCCCGCCCCTTTCCCCTCTGGCACAAAGTTGCGGGTGGGTAAATGCAGCCAGGGAGGGCGGGCTTGTCTTTTTTGGGAAGAAAACCGGAGAGGATGTGAAGCTACTTATCCGTCCTGTGGTTCCCAGCCCCTCACACGCAGGAAGTTCCCTCTGGTGTCCGGTCTGCATTTCTCCGCAGCAGCCCCTGTCCTCCTCTTCCGATGGAAGAGAATTGAAGGACTGTCTCCTGGAGACCCTGGACACTTTGTCTTTTAAGTCACTGAAAGCTTGCTCCTGCAGGAGGGCAGTTAATTGAGACTAAGACTCACGGAAGAAGGACCGCCCCAGGGAGAGGTCACTGACAGGAGGGGATAAAGAGCTGTCTACACTCCGGCTGCTCTTACTCTCAGCTGTGAAATGGGTGGTGGGCGGTTATGAGGGTCCCAGGCCATGAAAGCAAGAGTGCCCAGGGCCATCAGCAAGGCCTGAGTAATGCTGCCCCCATGCTGGGGGCAGGCACCCTCAGGCCAGGGCCAGGAAGACGCAGGCCAGTGCGGCAGCTCGGGAGAAGTTCTGGAGGGCTCATTGCTCCCAGGCTGGGGCGTGGGGTGCTTACAACAGCCCCAGCATGAGTGCATCATTGACTTTTCTGCTCTAAATGCCTCACCCTGGCCCCTGCCTTGCTCCAGACTCCTGCGTTTGATTGCAGAGTGATTCTTGAGGAGCCAGGCCTGGCTGTCCTGGGGGGGCGCCAGGTCTCACCCTGCCACCTGCTGCTGCCCTGGATTCCCGCTTGTCTTAGCTGCAGCAAAGGGGCTGTGATCGGCAGCTCCCAGCTTTGCACAGGCCCAGCTCCTTAGTATCCGGGTTTTGTTCTGGGATTGGGCCGTGGGTGCGTCCAGATGCGGGGGGTGGCCCTGCCTATAGACTCCATCTGCTTCAGGCATCTCGAGGGAACCTGAGGGGAAGGAGAAGTGCCCAGGGAGGCCCCCCGTGAGCTCACCTGCAGGTTGGCTGGGGGTTGGGCCCAGGGCAGTCAGTTGAGCCCCTGGTGGGCTTTACAAGACCTGTCACGAACCCCACCCTGAGGGTCTGGACAGGTCATACCTCTCTGTGCCTCACTTTCTCCATCTGTGAAATGGGGAGGTGAGTGGTGCTGTATGAAGTCCCTCTCAGAGGTGATGTTCTGAGGAGAGTGTGCCAAGATGGGGTGTGTGTGTGTGTGTGTGTGTGTGTGTGTGTGTGTGTGTGTGTGTGTATTGGGTGCAGAAAGGTTCTGATCAAAATCTAAGCCAAGATGAAGGTCAGGGACTGGTTTCCAGGGCCTCCCGGGTGCCGGCTGCATTGTCAGCCTTGAGCAGCGGAGAGGGCCCAGGAAGGTAGCGAGGGGCTCTCTGGGTTGGTTGGCTTGATAGACTTTCACTGAGGGCCTATTGGCTGCCAGGCGCATGTCTGGGCTCGGGGGGGTGTGGGTGCTTACACAGCAGAGGGAGTCACAGGCTGTAAACAAGGCCAAACCCATGCGGTGGGTGGGATGTGATGAATTCTAAGAAAAAATTAAGCCCACAAAGGGGTAACACGCGTGCGTGTCCACATGGCAGAGGTCCGGTGACAGCCAGGCGTTGGAGCTCTGAGACAGCTCAGGTGCCATGGGAGCGTCCCTCTCCACCTCTGTCCTCTCGGCAGGGACTGGCGCAACCCTGGGGGACACCGTGCCCTCAGTTGCCAGTCCTGGTGTCCGCAGTGCTGGCAGCGCCTGGGAAACAAACAGGACCTGAGTCCCCAGGACCGGGCGGAGGGCCGGGCTGTGAGCCCCACGACATGCTGGGCCGTGTTTACAAACACGGCAGGGAAACTGGGTGTTTGGGTCAGGAGGGGCTTTGGGAAACTGTTAGCTTCTCAGAAAGCATCTTGGCCAGTGCTTGTCGTTGCTGGTGGCTGGCCTCCAGCTGGCGAGAGGGAAGCGGTGGGAGCCGGGGGAACGTGGTCCCATGAAGGCTGGCCGGGGAGAGGCCTCCGTGCGCTGCTGGGGCCTGTGCTTTCCAGCACTGACTGGACGCCCCCATCTGCTTCACACCGGCAGGGAGGGGTGGGGCAGGGTGGGCCGCCCGGGGCAGGGCCTGGGCAGCGTGGGGCGGAGACGATTAAAAATAACCAGCTAACAGTTACCAAGAGCTTCCTAAGCGCCAGGCCCTGCCCTAAGCGCCAGGCCCTGCCCTAAGTGCTTTCTGTGCCTGACTTGATTCACATCACCCCAGAGAGCTAAATGCAGTCCTGGGAGGAGCAGCCGGGGCCCAGTTACCGGCTTGGGGTCACTCGGCAGCAGAGGACGTGGCCCTGGCGGTCAGCTCCCAGGGCTGCTGGCTTAGACCAGTGCTGCTCAGTGTCACCCCTGGACCTGGACACTGGTGAGGAATGCCCATCTGGGCATGCCCTTGTGGCTCAGGTGTCTGGGACGCTGGCGTACAAACCATGTATAAAGCTCAAGGACCTGCGTTTGTGGACTGGGATGAAGAACAAAAATAAATAAGTAAAAATGCTTCTTTTTCCCCCCTCCTTCCTTAAAAATGCTGCTGCTTCCTCTTCCTTTCTAAAAAAAATAAAGACTCTCGGTCCCCACCCCTGCGGGCACCCTTAGATGGCACCCTTAGATGGCACCCTAGGGCTAGCAGATCAGACCTTCCGGGGAGGGCCCGGCCCCTCCAGGTGTGCCTGAGGCACATGTGGATTCCAGACCCCGGGGCTCATACTGCTCTGCTGAGACTTGGGGACCCTTAGGAGACTATATTCAGAAGAGGGTGATGACCCTCTTCAGGGACAAGGGTGGGCTTGGGGCAGGCACTTGGCGTCTGATTCTCCATGCCACCCCATTTCTGTTCTTGCCTCTCCCTCTCCAGGAAGGCTGGTTAAGCAAACTGTAAGAGTGAGGGTTTGGAGTGGGGAGATCTAGTTCAAATCTCAGTTCTGCAGTGTAGACTGCCCAGAGAAGGCCCGGTGAGCAGTCAGAGCCACTCAGAGGGTGGCCAGTGGGGCCATCCTGGCAGCCTGAGGTCTCCACAGGAGCGTTGAGAGCCCTGGACCCCAAGAGATAGGTGGGTGGTCAGGGGCCAGGTGGCTGGCCCTGCTGCAGAGGACTCCCCCGGGGTACTGCTGGGTGGTGTCGGAGCCTGGGGGAGAGCTAGCCGGATTAGCAGCCCCCGGAGCTCAGCCTGGGGCAGGATACCTGGGGCTTCCCTGGTGGGCTCATTAGTCCCCTGCCCAGTAACCTTGCTCGGGAATGGGGCTCTGGGAGGTGGCTGAGCTGGGAGGGCCAGAATGTAGCATGGTTCCTCCACCCCAGCGGGGCCGGGCTGTCAGCTGTGCCTCCCCACCTCTGCCTCCTGTCCTGGACCCTGTCCTTTCTCAGCTACCTGGAGAGTCCATGACCCTGAGTTATTAGGAAATTTCATGTCCTGGAAGGAAGTTGTGACTCAGTCTCCCATGTTCCAGGCAGGAGGGGTACAGTCTGGGCCATTTCCAGAAGGCACACTATTCCCTCCAGCTCAGCTGCTTTCTTCTTCCACGCCCTCTGACCTAGGAGACAAGTTCCAGGTCTCCTCCCCGATGCCAGAACATTTCCAAGGTCATTCCCTCCATTCCCCTGTCATCAGACATGAACAGCTTACTCCTCGGGACCCACGGGCGGGTTGGGAAGGCGTTTCCTATTCTGAGATGCGCTGGTCCACATTCATCTCAGCAAAGGCTTATTTCATAACCTGGACAGTCATCCTCATGTCCTTCTGTATGATTCAAGGGCCCCTTTCACTTCTGCACTGTGTTGGAAACAGCCCTAGAGACAGACTGTGTTCAGGCGGTGGGCCTGGACTGGGTGTTTCTTTCCCATTTTGGGGAGCTCAGTTTTGGGAACACTTCTGTCGGCCTGGGTGGGGGCCGATGGAGCCAGGGTGAGGGGCAGGGTCAGTCTGTGGGTATCTGTTGGTGCCCTGTGATGCGTAAACCACCATTGGGAGCTGGAGGGATATGGGGACAGTCTACTTGGTATCTGTTTTACAGGCAGATAAGAGTAAGAGTCAGAAACAATGGTTGAGGAAGAAGACATGCGCCCAGGGAAAGATTATTCACACGCAGGCGACCAGAGAAGTGGCACAAGCATAAGGCTTATTGGAGTTCTTACTGCAAAGAGACCCCCCTTGCTGGGGTGTTAAGGAGGGCTTCCTGGAGGAGGGGAGCTTCTTGGGGAATCGGGAAAACCATTCTGCAAGCCAAGGCCTGGGAATAAGCCCGGAGGCCTAAGGAGGCAGTTCTGGAAGGAGCAGAGCTTTTGGACATGGGACTTGAAATCTGTATGGGGGCCAGGCCCGTGTGGGAGGCCCTGAAGTCGTACTGAATAATTCGGACTTGGCAGGCCCCTCTTGCTGGGCTGCTGTGGCTTCTTGCAGCATGGCGTGGGGGGGCCCCAAGATGGGCTTCAAATCCTGCTGTCCCCATGCATCAGTGACCACTCATTTACTTATCTGTCAAGTGGAGCTCGTGGGTGCGAATGAGACGTACCTTCCTGGGTTCTTGTTTTTATTTATTTATTTATTTTTGTTGTCGTTTTAAGGAAAGGTGCAGGCAGGAATAAAGGTGACCAAGCAGGCAGGCCGAGAGAAGAGAAAGAAACATTTCTTTATTCCATGTAGTTGTTCTTCTTGGCTGTCTCTCCCAGCCCTGGGGTGTGAACGCAGGTCCTTGGGATGTATGTGGACCGCACCGGCCAGAGGCCATGGACCTGACCACTAAGTCACCAGGCCATGTCCTTCCTGGGTTCTTGTCATGAATACATGTGACGTGTAGGTGAACATGCCATGCGTGTAGGATCTGTGATTTGCTCCTTTTTCCTTTCTGAGGGGCCAGCGATGGGCTGAGTCGGAGGCCTGGATGAGGTTGGTCAGGTTGATGGTTGGCCTGCCGGGAGGACTGCTTTTCATTTTCCCGACTCCCCAGCCCGGGGCCAGCCAGGTTCTGTCTGTATCGTGGGTTGCAGTCATTGTCCCTGCCTCAGGGGCCATTCTGTCCTTCAGGGCCACCAGCACCCCCTCGGCAGAGAGCCAGTCTGGGCATGTTTGCCCTGAAGCCTCCCTCTTTTCTCTCTCTTGTCCACAGCCCATCAACACTGAGAGCACACCAAAGAATGTAGTGGACACGGTGAGTGACTTGAGTGAGTAGCATTGGGCAGAATGAACAGATGTGTTTGGAGACATCCTTCTGGAGAAGATTGAGGAACTTGGGAAGTGGGTGGGCGTGTCCTTGACCCTCCCTATGTGCTGGGAAAGGGGCTGCTAGAGAGTGAGCAGGCAGAGAGGGAGAGGAGGGCGGAGGCTGATGGGGTGAGGCTTACGGCTAAAAGTGGGTTTCTCTATTAAATATGCAAACTATGAGACAGCGGGCAGATCTTTCCAAACAGATCTTTCTGACTTGGCAGAGAGGCAGGCGATTTCTTCAAGGCGGCGTGGAGGAGGAAGGGCGGAAAGCGGGGTGGGTGACTGAGGTGAGCGGCAGAGGGCCCTCGTTGGCGGTGCCAGCGAGCCGTGATGGGCTTGGAGAATGGAGGGCTTTGGTTCACATCCTACCTCCTCCAACCTGCTAACCGCGTAGCTGGAGACAAGTGCCGATCGTCTCTGTGCCTGAGTCCCTTCCCTACAGGGCGGGAGCGATAACCTCTCCCCCACAGAAATGGCTGAGAACTCAGTGGGGCCTTTAGTGGGCAAAGACGTGTTCAAAGACCAGGCAACTCTCCTACCAGACCCTGTGCTGACCCCTGTACCTCCACCCCGCCGCACCCAGCCCCTCCTGGACTCGGTTGCCTTGACTCTGACCGCCTTGTCTCTCTCCAGGGGGAAGTTGCTTTCCGGGGTGGAAGCACACGGAAAAGCCTCGAGGAAGACGTAAGTGTGCAGGTGCCGGAGGAGGACGAGGCTGGGCCTCTGGAGCAGGGGGCGCTGGGGACGTGGACAACGCCACACACCTGCCTTGTCCAGTGGGTTGTCTGTGCCTCCTCTCGAGTCACAGGCCACTTGTTGAGCAGCGCTAAGGGCTGGGGTGGCGGGCAGGCCCCACGCACTCACCCACTGGGCCTCTGTCTTGGTCCGGCTCCAGCTCAGCTGGATTCAGAGCTCATTTGCCCCTGCTTTGCCAGACCTCAGTGCTCCAGGGAAGGGAGGGAGGGCTGCTCTTGAAGGCCCAGCGTGGTGCTGAGCTGCTAAGGTCAGGGCAAGGGGAAAGGGCAAAACAGCAGTCGGGGGGGGGGGGGGGGGTACAGACGGACGGACTAAGGATGGAGCTGAAGGGGCCTTGGGGCTCTTAGAGGTTATCGGAAGGCTGCTTCTTCAGAGAGAGGAGTCTTGGAAATGGAAGACTCCTCTGTGTGGCTTCAATGTCAGTGGTTTGAGAAGAAGCTGGAAGGTAGGCCAGTTGGTCCTGCTGGCTTACTCTTTGCCGTTTTTGGGGGGATGGGTAAATTCCTTAAACAGAAGGACCCCAGAGTTGGGCAGAGCAGGGCGCTCCCAGGACCCTCCTTGGAGCAATGCTTCTGCCCAAGCTTATCCCCAGACCCCAGGGGCAGATGCCCGACCAACTTGGGCCCTTCTCCTCCTTCCCTGCCCTTCTCTGACACTCGCCCCTGCGCTGGCCTCTCCATCCTCGCCCGCCCCTTCTGCAGAGGAACAGGGAGTGGTTTTGGCGGTTGGCACCAGGGAGCTGTTGATGGCATGAGGCCCTATCATCTGACAGCTGCCTGACCCACGGTGGGGAGGGCCCCGAGGGAGGTGCTGGGGAGCAGAGGCAGCTCCTGTGGGCAGCCGCACGTCTGTGGTGAGCTCCTCGTTGCCTGGGGCAGCCCTGCGCGGTCAGCTGCACAGGCACAGGTGTGCAGGCGCACGCGGCCTCCAGAAGGGGCAGGACCATGACTCTCAGACTCACGGGGAAGCCTCTGTTCAAGGTATGCACGTTCCTGTGGGTGTAGAGGACACATGGGAGAGGGGTACTTGTCTGAGTTTGTGGTGTTTCTGGGACTGGGCTGCAGAGGAGAAGTTAATGTGGGGGTTATACCTACGAGGAGGACTAACTAACTGAATGCACACGAAACACATAATAAATGCTCAATAAATATTAGTCACTCTTATTCCTGCGATTTGCAAAATAGGATCCCTTTGAGTTTACATTGCATTTTATTACTGTTATTTTGACAAAAGGCCAGGAGCTGGACTATTTTCTGATCCCCATGGCATCCCCCATGGCTCCGTTTTATAGACAAGCAAACAGAGGCGTGGCGTGGCTCAGGGATGCATGAGCACCTTCTCCATCCCTTCCTGGGACTGCTGCTGAGATCCAGTGTCTGCTGACTCCCCTCTGGGCCCTGGGACAGGCTGGCCCATGCCTTTTAGCCAGTGGTCTGGGCGCACTTAGAAGCCAGTCCCTGAGTAGTGGCCGCTGTCGCCCGGCAGCACTAAACAGAGCCTGGGAGGTAGAACTGCAGCACGAACGAGTGAAGTTAGACATCAGGAAGGACTTACTGACCTCAGGATGTGCCTGTCCTGAGTCCTGGGGAGGAAAGAGGGGGCTGTGTAGTTGGCACTGGAGGTTTTTGGGGAGAAAGTGTTGGTCTGGGTTGTAGACGTGTGTGACAGTGTCCATGGGGATGGTGTCTTGAGGGACAAGAGAAGTGTTGGTCTGGTTCGTCTAGTGGCGGGGTGCATGAAAAGCTAGGTAAGTGAGCGGATTCCAGATGGACCCGCACACTTTAAAGGAGAGAAACCTAATTTTTAAGGCTCTCAGACACCTGTCCCTGGTTGGCCGGCCCAGGGTCATTGAGTGGGTTCCTTGCCCAGCCAGGGGGCTCTTCTACAGTCCACGCAGGGGAAGAGCCCCCTTCTGGAGGTGACAGGCGTGCAGCCCTGGGCTGCTGCTGTGATAACGTGCCTGTTTGCTGCGCTCTTTTCCTGTCCCTGGCCCACGGCCCAGGACGCACAGGGCAGGAATGGCTGTTTTCCTCCAACTGGTGCGTAGTGGCGTCTGGGGGTGATGTGCTGTGTCGCACTTTGTTTTGGAAAAATCCAGGCTGGTGGGCAGGAAGGAGAGAGGAAGGGGTGTGGCTGGAGGGGCTGGGGTGGGGGTGCGGTGGGGCGGGGGTGGCCACAGCCCCCAGAGGAGACAGAGGAATGGGGATGGGCCCCTGACGTAGATCGGTCACCAATCTCTGGCCGCTTGACATGGCTCCTGGTGTTCTGCTTACAGACCTTCCTCCCAACTGTGTCCCCTGGGGATTCGGGTTCAGGAAACAGTTTTTCTTTTGGTCTAGAACTGTTGTGTTTGGTTCATGGACCTCAAAGGAGGGCAGGACTCTTCCCACACAGGCGTTGCTTCAAACCAACCCCACCCAAGTCCTGGGGCTTATGCTTTTTGCTTCATGGCGGGAAGGAGGAGACAAATAATGGAGCCGGGGGTCCCTGACCTCGAGCCGTGAACGGGGATCAGCAGCCCCACCTGCAGCGAGGACCACGGCAAAGAGTGGACTGGACCTGCAATAGGAGGGGTGAGGGTTCGATACCAGGAGGGACTTCCTCATAGTCCACGCGGCAAGATGTTGCTTTGAGGGGCAGTGGAATTTCTTTTCTTGGTGTCCTTTCAGCAAAGCGGGGACCTGGTGTTTAGGGAGTTGATCACAAGCTCTGTTATGATCTGTGTGTGAGGAGGAGCTGGGAGGAAGTTCAAAAGCAGGCGGGGAAAGGCCTGAGAGGAAAAGAACGGCACCACAGGCCAGGAGAGGGCTTCTTTTTCTTTTTCAAATAAAACCTTTAGTGTCCTCTATGGTCCCTTAGGGCTCCAGCAGGACAGGTGTGTCACATGCAATCACGCGGGCCCGTGCTGTTCCCATTTTACAGATGGGTCATTGAGCCTGGGCGGTGGCTGCTCGCTGTTCCGTGGGTACATGTAGCCCCTCAGAATAGAAGCCCTCTGAGGTCAGGACTTTACCTGCTCTGGTCCCAGGGCCTAGAACATGCCCTGGCACACAGCTGGCGGCCTTCCGTGAAGAGAGAAGGTGCATGTCCCTGGCTGCGTCTCCTGACCTGTTCCCAGCCCCTGCAAAAGCCTGCCTGATCAGGCACGTCGCTGACGGCGCCTCTCACTAGCCTGTGAGGTCACCTGAGTTGTTTGGAGCATGAGGCTGTTTGCTCACAGACCCCCACGCCCCGCCCATGGGGTTTTCTGCAATCTCCCTGTGTTCTGCCTGCACCCTGAATGTGTCACCTGTATGTGTTTGCTTTCTGCAGCCAGCGTCACATGCGCCCAAACTTTGCAGAAAACAGGAAGCCCTATCAGTGAGAGAGTGGCCCAGTGATTCATTAGTGGATGACTGTCCAGCAGTCTGTCCCTGTCCTCTGTGGTGGGGTCACCGTCCAGGACAACTTCCTCCCCTGCCTCCCATTCCCTGGCCGCCCTGGTGGCGCAGAGTGGGCTTGGACTTTGTCATCTCTCCTCTGGAGGTGGCCTGGTCAGATGGTTGGGGCCAAGTTTTTATTTATCTTCCCTGGCTCTTTTGGGGCGGGGAGGCTGAGGAATGTGGAGTGTTGTAACATGGGGGGTGTGGAGAAACGGGAGGCAGTGCTCCTGCCCAGCTCATCCTTCTCAGCCCTGCGCCTGTGGTGGCCCCCCCGCGCCCCTCGGCCCCCTTGCCCATCTGTCTCAATGTCCTTCTGCTCCTGTAGCTCTCTGCCTTGGCTCTGGTTGTGGTGTCCAGTTGTTTAAAGCAGCTGTGGTGCCACCTCCCAGAGTGGCTGTGGATTAGCAGCAGATGGGACCTGGGGGCCATTTCTAGAAGGGTGACCCTGGGTCCCAGGCCTAGAGCAGGACCTTGGGCATGGGGCTCTTCAGCAACTCTTCATCAGGGACCAGCGGATGCAGATGGATGAAGTGTTGGGTTTCTGCATTCCTTTGGGTGGGTAGTTTTGGAACAGCCTGGCTTGGGCTTGAAAACCAAACACAACCCCTCCTTGCCTCCCCCACCTCCCCATTGCCCCACCCCCCCATGCCTGACTCATACAAACCCAAGACCTCGGGGCCAGGAGAGCTGTGGAGACAGAGAAACTTTCCTCCTACCAGCCTTACTTGGCTGTTTTCTCCTGCCACTGCCGCCGAGGCTGAGCTGCTCCGAACTGAAAGGCAGCTCACACAGAGGGGACTCGGCACGGCCTTCCCAGGGCCAGCTAAATGGGGGTCCTCCTGTCTGCAAGGCAGAGCTCACCCACCCCCACCTTGTAGGTGTTGTGACGCCTGGAGCAGAGCTGAAGGGGGCGCCTCCTTGGGACCACAGTGGTCAAACCTGAAGGCTGAGAGTGAGTCCTGCTGGTTGGGAGGACTTCGGGGTCAATTGCTGTGTGCCTCAGTTTCTCTTCTCCTTGGCAGATTGTGGTTCCATCCTCCTCCAAGCGGTGGTTGCAACTTGGTGGTCGGGAAAGGCTGGTTTCTGGGAGGCATTGGATGTTTGGAAGGTCCCAGTGGGCTCTGAGGGCTCTGGCTGGGTCTGAGAACCTTGGGGCCCGATCCCACATCACATGGGGCCGCTGAAATGATGGGCAGCAGCTGGCGGTGCAGGTGCTGGGGTTTTGACTTCCTATAAAGGTGAATGTTTGGTTGTACTTGATGTGATAGCATAACGGCACGTGGGAGCCCCATTGCGCAGTGCCTTTTCCTCTTCTAACTACCCCAGCAGGCTGACCTGTGGGTCACCGGCCCTACAGGGGCTCAGGACAGTGAGTCACGCAAGGCTGCCTGGCGGGACATGTGGGTCTCTGAGCTTTCTTCACTTGCCCTCCTGCTGCCCTGGCATGTTTTGGATACCACCTTGGTCCCTGTGCTTATTTTTGTCCAGTGGGACAGCCCGGCAATGGGCACAGATGAGGGGCTCACACAGGTGAGTCTCGGGGTGCACGGTGGCTACCGACTCTGGTCTTGGTTGGTTCCGACTGTGACTGGCAGCTCTCATTTCAGAACTTTCGATCGAATAGAGGATGTTGCCAATTTACGGGTCAGGAACGTGCGATGATGGTGCTCAGAGGATTGGGGTTCAGAGCTGGACATAGGGGCTCTATCGCCCTCACCCTTCTTTCCTGATGAGCAGTCCCTGTTCTCACTTGGGGTCACTATCGCATGGACTGGTGGATCCAGCCGGAATGTGATTCTGTCGACTTGGTAACCACGGAGTGTGCGCCGTTCAGATGGCGCCAAACCAGAGGTGGTGATTTGTCAGCACTGGGGCTGGTCTTGTCAGGACCGGAAGGACCGACTTGGGGTGCACATGACTGGCACTGATTGCTTTGGCACTGGGTGGCTGTGTTGCCAGGAAGTTGGGGTATCTGGGCTGGAATGTTGGCCGAGAAAGCAGAAGCATCTGTGTTTGCTCCCTTGGACCATGCTCTGCCTGCCTCCTCCCTGACGTCGCTTCTCTTCTTTTTTCCAGGGCTCCGCCAGAATCACCCCAAGCGTCCAGCCTCATCCCCAGCCTATCAGGTATGCCTGGCCTGCAGGAGGAGGGTTGGGGCGCCAGCTGGGGCCACTGTGGGTGTTCCCCTTCAGTCTCTAGGGCCAAAGCTATCAAGCCACCCAGGGAGGTGAAGGCCACCACCAGAGGACGAGGCAGATGCCACTTAGAAAGTGGTGTTTCGAGTTCTAGCCTTGAGCTGAATTATTTTGACCTGCATGATCTCATCTAGTCCTTGCAATAGCCAGGCAAGGTAATCATTTTATCCCCATTTGCAAGTTGGAGAACTTGAGTCTCAGAGAGACAAAGAGACTACTTGTTAAATGAACTTGACCCCCAAGAGGCAGCCCCGGGGTTTGCATTCAGGTTCCGTTGGCAGTAAGGCCTGTGCAAGGTCTGCTGCTCTCCAGGGAAGGGTTTCCCGTGTTGGAGGTCACTTAGCAAAGGAAGCTTCTCTGGCTGGGCTGGTGGGGGCTGGGGGGAGAGGACACACAGGGACTCAGTGCCTGGCTGTGCTGGAGTCTCTTTCCTGTGTCCAGGCTCTCAGGCCCTTCCCTCTCCCTTCACTCGCTGCTGAGTGAGTGAGCCTCTGGCCTTGGGGAGGTGGAACCCCAGCCAGACGGGGCCTGGTGTGGAGCTGCGGCCCCTGGTGGTTGTGGTCCTGCTGCCTGCAGACTGGGGGTGCTTTCAGAAGTTCCCTTCTCTCTCCTACATGGCTGAGAACCCCCTTAGGTGGGTGGCTACAGAGTGTGATGATGGGGTTTCCCAGGAGGTGGCGCAGTTCCGCCTTCGCATCCTCCCAGGAAAGTAGGCCGAGCTCTGGGGCAGGTGGGTGTGGAGTGGGGGGGCCCTCCTGCTCCCCCTCCCCACTGAGCAAGAGGCTGGAAATATAAGTGCTCAGCTTGTAAGTTTTTCTGACACTTGGATCTCTTCCCTGGATTCTGGAGGAAGAGGGGTTTTGGAGGTGGGGAGACAGGGAGGCTCCCATTAACTGGGGCTTCCTACCTCATATCCACTTGTTGGGGACATATGTGTGTGTCGCTCCAGGCTGGTCACCACCTGCAGAACTGTCCTTGGTTGATAATGCCCTGAGTTTGGAAGCCCAGCCCCAGAGGCTGCAGGGAGAGGCTCCCAGGAGTGCGAGGGCTCAGAGGTCAAGTTCAAACTGGGCTCCTCAGCGAGGCCCACTGGTCCCTCTACCACTTGGTCCCTGTCCTTGCCACCGAGGAGACACTGCACTTCACCCTCGGTGCCCCCATCTCTAAGCCCCATCTACAGTTGGTCTCACAGTTCACCCCGGGGGGAGGTGGGGATTCTGGAACTTACTGCCAAACCAGGCACTTCCACACATCTGGTGGTCTTCCCACCCTTCCTAGGGTCAGGTTGACACCGCTGTAGTGAATGGTTCTCACATGAATTGTGAGGTTCTCACCTTGGACAGGGACAGGAAGTGAGCCACCAGGAGGCTGGGGTGGGGCAGGAAGGTGTGGGGGTGGGGTAGGGGGTGGGGCGGGGCTTCCAGAAGCCGCAGGTGGGCTTCAGGATGAATTCCTGTGTCCTTTCTCCTGCCCCGGCTTCCCAGTGGACATTGTGGACCCTCCCCTGGAAGGCGGGCTGGGTGGGTATAAAAAGATGAGCCCCTCCCGTACCCAGGGTGCAGCCCAGGGCGCCCCACCTCTCCAGACAGCACAGGCAGTGCAGGGTTATCTGGCGGCACCTGCCTGCACAGCCGCGAAGGCGCCGTGCCCTCCGCTTCCCAGACCCTTGGAAATCAGGAGGCCACTGCCAAGCAGCAGCTCTGGTGGGTGAGGTGGGAGCTGCCAGGGAACAAAGGGCAGAAGTCGCTGGAATGTGTGCTGTGCTCTCTGGCGTCCCTGGAACCCAGGCGAGCGTGTCACCTGAGCCGCCTGTTTCCTCGGAGGCCTTCCACCCACCCCGCAGTCAAAAGCAAGGGGAGGGCAGTGGAAGGCTAGTGCCTGGTGCTGGACAGCACCCAGCCCGGCTCTCCTGCCTCTTCCGGAGCCGTCCGGAGCCTTCAGGAGACTTCTGCGAGAGCCAGCCACCGCAGTCTGTCAGGAGGCAGAGTGGGATTCCGGCTCCTGGAGGGTCCTGCCCTGACTCTGACCTTGAGGCTCCAGGTGAAGGCAGTGCCAGCAGGGTGATGGTCCTGCTATCATCACTGGTTCTGAAATGGCCTGAGATCCTCCCCGGCCCCTGCTCAGCTCTGCTCTCTGCGGCGCTCCCGGGCTGGCCTTGCCGGCCTTGCCAGGGGAAGCCTCCGGCCTTGGCTCTGCGTCAGGGAGCAGCAGCCAGCTCCCTGGGTTGGGTGTGCTGGCTGCGCCTGGCATGTGGGGTGGATATCTGGACCGGGCCTTGGGGGCTAGATCTGACCTGGAGCCCCCTGCGTCGGCTCTCTCTGCAGGAACGTGAGCGTGAGCCGGACCATGGAGGACAGCTGTGAGCTGGACCTGGTGTACATCACCGAGAGGATCATCGCCGTCTCCTTTCCCAGCACAGCCAGTGAGGATAACTTCCGGAGCAACCTCCGCGAGGTGGCCCAGATGCTAAAGTCCAAGCATGCAGGCAGCTACCTGGTGAGGGCCGCGCCGCTTGCTGTTTGTCCAGAGCCGCTCTGTCCTTACTGCTGGACCCTCCTCACTGCTGGTGTCCACCCACCTGCCCCTGGGCTGGCTCCTCCGCTCCTCCTCCCTCACCTGCCCCTTGGCCCCTGGTGCGTCTCTGACCTGAGTGCTCACTCCTCCCCAGTCTAGTTCTCCTGTAGGGAGTGCGTGGATCTGCACTTGGAATATGGCGTCTGGAATAAGCGGTGTGTGTGCACCTGTGCGTGCGTGTGCCCACCTGTCTCTGTGTATGTGTGTGGATGCACGTATGTTCGTGTGCTGACCAGGTGAAGAGAATAACAAGCGCTCATGCCACTGAGCACTCTCTACCAGCCAGGACCCATTCTGACTGCCTTCCATACCTTTCACCTCCCCGACACCCTAGAAAACAAGTCTTGCTGAAAGCACAGAGGTGAGGTGTTAGTCTGGGTCACAGCATCGGGAAGTGGCAGGGCTGGCACATCGTCACCTCTGAGAAGTCTTAGGACTGAGTTGTGACAGTGTGTGTTTTAAGGGTCCTCGTGTTGGTGCCCGGGGGTGTCACCTAAGTGAGGCAGATGAGGTGGCCCAGAGATCCCCTCTAATATCAGACAGGCTGAGTCCTGGCCCAGGGGAGGACTTGAGACTGCTTTGTAGGCAGTCCAGGGAGGTGCTAGGTTTGAGCAGAGTGGGGCAGGAGGCTGAGGTCCTGAGAGCTGCTGTCACCACTTTGCACGAGCTGGGTGGCGCACAACCACAGAATGAATGTTTTCACAGTTCTGGAGGCTAGGGGTCCAGTACCAGGCGTCAACAGGACCGCACTCCCTCTGAACCCACGAGGGAAGCCTCTCCTAGCTTCTGGGGCTCCCAGCAATTTTGGGTGCCCTTCGGCTGTAGCGCCTCCCTCCAGTCTCTGCCTGGTCATCCCATGGTCTTCCCTCATCCTGTGCCTCTTCTTATAAGGACTCCAGTCATTGGATATAAGGCCCAGCCCACAGTCAGATGATCTCATCTTGAGATCCTTAGCTGCTTACATCAGCGAAGGCCCTTTTCCCAAATAAGGCCACAGGTGCAGACTTTTGCGGGGCATGACTGAGCCTACTGCGGAGGTCCGCCCATTAGTGGTGTGCGGGGCATCGCTGGGAGCCTGGCCTTAAACATCGGAAAGCCCTGGGTTTGAATGCTGGCTCTGCTCTGACTCTCTGGTCCTGGCCTCTTAGCCTCACTAACCCTTAGGTTCCCCATCTGTAGAATGGGTCTACTAGCACTACCTACCTCTTACATTTATGGAGAGAATTAGGCCAGTTGTTAGGTGTGAAGTCCTCAGCATGGCCTGGCAGTCTGTTGACTCTTGAGCTCTTGTCAACATGATAGAGAATACTCTATGGGATTCAAGTGTGGACTAGAAGCCATCTTCAGATCCTTCCTGATTTCAGGAGACAGAGTTGTAGGGACCCCTGTTCTATGCCTCCCTCCCTTTATCCTGAGTCCTTTATCCCCAGGAGACAGCACTGGAGTCCTTGCGTTTCCCAGGGAGAGAGGTGGTGGGGAGTTCTGTGCACCAACTTCAGAGGGGGAGACAGGAATTCTAGAGACAGGGGGTCTCCCATAGGATGTGTTTAGGTGTTGGAAGGTAACTGCTGGGAGAGGGTTCAGGGGGCTTTGCACCCTCTGGAGCAGATGCATCTTCATGTAGTGAGGTGTCAATCAGCATTGGAGTGGAAGTCAGAGATGGTTTAATCCCTATCCCGCTCACACCATCTTCCCTTCAGTGGGGGTGTTCGCCTGGGGGACGGCACCCAGGACGCGGGGTGGGCACCATCTTCCTCTTATCTAAGCTTCTAGAGGTCCCTTCTCCAGGGGGATGACTGAGTGTCTCATACTTCTTGCTCTTCTTCCTCCACAGCACCTAGCATTAAGTTCTTGTCGGCTCAGTGTGTGTCTGATGGGTTGCCATTGCAAGTTTACGTCTGCAGAGAATTTCCGGGGTGGAGAGTGGGGGACCTCTCATGACCTCTTCCTTGTTCTCCTAGCTTTTCAACCTCTCTGAGCAGAGACCTGACATCACAAAGCTCCACGCCAAGGTGAGCCAGTGGCCCTTCAGGAGAATCTTGGAAGAACGTTTGAATGCTGTGGCAGTTTGCAAAACCTATTCAAAGTTACAATTCACCTTCTATTTAGAAAATGGAAAATACGATATGACATATGCAACGTTCAAAAAGCCAAACTTCTGCTCCATTTCCTACCCAGCGGTGCACAGGGGATCTCTGGACTGAGGCTGGAGTGGGGAGATTTTTGGTCTGATTGACAAAGCCTTCTGGATGTAAAACATCTGGAGTCATCCATGTGGTCGCCCCTCCCGCCAGTTTTTGCTTGCTGGCCTGTGGGCTGTGTGGGCATCACGTGGACGTCTGCTTCGGCAGCTGGATTCTGGTGTCTGTGGCTGTGTGACCCTGGAGAAGTGACAGACTTCTCTGGGCCTCCGTGAGCGCCTCTGAAAGTGGATGGGCTGGATGATGTGTGCTCTCCAGGCATTTTTCCAAAGGAAGTTTGCCTTTACTTTAGCGTTCTGAGTTAGCTTTTGAGGCAGCTGCAGATGGCTGTGCAGCTCTGCCCTGCCTCCCTCGGACTTCTCTCAGGTGGCCTGAAGGTGGACGGCTCGTGTGTCCAGGGCTTGGGAAAGGGCCGTGAACTCGAGGGGCCCTTTTGTTCTTCCCCTCTTTTGCCCTAAACCATAAGGGGGTGTCTGAGGGAGGAGAGTTGGGGGCCATGCTGGGGGCACCCGCACTTTTGAGGTCAGAGTCCTGTGGAAGAGAACTTGGTGTCGGCTCCACACTGACATTTCACACATGAGCGGGGCTGTGACACCGTGAGTCTGTGTCACCCAAGAGTCAGGCCCCGGGTCTCTGGTCCTGGGCCTGTGTCCTTTGCCTCCATGCACCTGCCTCTCAGCTGGGCTAATAGGCAGCAGGACCGAGGCCTGGCTGGGCGCTGCCAGCCCCGGCCTGTGTGCTGTCCTCACTGACCGTCCCTATCCCCGCTCTTCTCATGCGCTTGACCCCAGGTCCTGGAATTTGGCTGGCCCGACCTCCACACCCCTGCCCTGGAGAAGATCTGCAGTGTCTGCAAGGCCATGGACACCTGGCTCAGCGCCGACCCCCGCAATGTTGTCGTTCTGCATAACAAGGTCAGAGCACCGGGCTGTGTGTGTGTCCCCGTGTGTGTCTGCG
This sequence comes from Solenodon paradoxus, assembly GCA_004363575.1. Lineage (NCBI taxonomy): Eukaryota > Metazoa > Chordata > Mammalia > Eulipotyphla > Solenodontidae > Solenodon > Solenodon paradoxus. The sequence continues at coordinate 47,347 of RJWH01005945.1, forward strand.
CATTGTCAATATATCCTTAGATGAGTGTATGTACCTGCCGTCTCCTTGGATTGTGTGAGTGTCAGGTCGTCTGTGTGTATTCTCCTTTCTGTCCTGGGGAGAACCCCCAAGACATGGGGGTACCAGCTTGTGGCTCCCTCAGGCTGTGGGTGATCAGCTGCATTTCTTCTCTGTGAGACTCAGCCCGCCCGCTTGCCCCCAGGTGCCCCCTCCACTTCCTCTGTGCCCCCTGAGGCCCACAGCCCGCTCTCCAGCCTCTGTGCCTTCTCTCCAAGGGTCTGGGCTGGGCTCTGGGGCCGTAGACCCACCTCGAAAGGAAGGCTTTTGTGTTCTGGGCTCTTGCAGGGAAGCAGAGGCCGGGTAGGCGTCGTCATCGCTGCTTACATGCACTACAGCAACATTTCGGCCAGGTAAGAGCCTGCGCCCCCACGCTGACTATGACAGTGCGCTCCCCCTGACCTGCGTGGCCTCTCCCTTCCTGGCGTGGACGTGGGGAGCATAAAGACAGATGGGGAGGTTCTGAGGGCCCGCTGGAGCTACCTGGAGAAGGTGTCTGGACCTAGGAGGCAGGAGCTGGAGAGGGACAGTCCAGTCCTCTCTGGGGGACTTGGTGGGGCAGCTGCAGCGGGCAGGCTCAGGCCTGCGCACCTCATGCAGCCAGCTTTGGGGGCCATGTGTCCTTGCCAACATGTCTTCTGTTTCCCTGGGTGTGTGTGGAGCGGAAGTCAGAAAGATCTGGGTCAGACAGAACCATCTGGAAGTTTGGGGTATGCTCTGCCTCTTATAGGCCTTCTGAGCAAAGGGTGAATCCATTCCGCTTCTGTCTTGCCGCAGCAGAGGGAGGCATTCGTTGATTCCTTTATTCGTTCAGCAGTGCTTGTGGACCAGGCACCACTGCAAGTGTTGGGAGGCAGGGCTGCAGGAGTAAACAAATACATCCCTCACAGCAGGTGACAAGTGCTGTGAAAGAATGGAGCAAGAGGAGGATGTGGGAGGGGAGGTGATAATGGAGCAGAGATGGAAAGTTAGTGGAAGTCACATAGTGATCACATCAAGTCCAGGGAAGTCAAGGGAAGCTTCCAGGTGGAGAAGAGGAAGGACCAGGGAATTTGAAGGGCTGGAGTCAGCAAGCGAATGAAGTGAGGGCAGGGGGAGTAGGAAGAGAAACTGGAAGTGAGTGGAGCCTGGGGGTCTGAGCCTGGAATGGGGGTCTTAGAGGCCTTAAGAAGGACTTTGTGGTTCCTCTAAGAGTGACAGACCTTGTTGGAAAAGCAAGAATGGGGTGCTGTATGATCTGTCTCTTTGATTTAAAATGAGCACACTGGTGTTCTAGAATGTTCTAGAATGTTCTGTGGAGGCCTTGCCTGTAGGAAGGTAGTCTTATGACTAACAGACCCTGCCCAGCCTGACCTTTGCTTCTGGTGAGCACTCCCTCTGTACTCACCCTGTGCCCACCGGTGGCAGCTTGCGCCCCACAACCACCTTCGAGGAAGGTGTGATAATCACGGTCATTTGGCAGGAAGGGAAAACCAGGTACTGAAGAGGTCATTACCTGCCCCAGGACTCAGGGCTCATGGATTTGAATGGGTTCCAGGCTCCTGTGCAGACACAGCTCACAGGGAGAGTGAGGCTGGGGCTCTCCTCCTCACAGCTTCTCAGGTGGGGTAGGGGAGGGCTCGGCAGGCCTGGGGAGCAGGGGTGAGGGGACACGGGGCTCTGAGATGTGCACGTTGGCTCCTCTGACCCTCTGTCTGTCCCCGCAGTGCAGACCAGGCTCTGGACCGGTTTGCAATGAAGCGGTTCTATGAGGACAAGATCGTGCCCATTGGCCAGCCGTCCCAGAGAAGGTGGGTCCCTAGGCTGGTCCATACGGGTGTGCTTGCTTTATGTGAGAACTAGACTCTGTACCCATGGGGACTGGAGCAGCCGTGACTAGGGGTGTCCAGAGCATGCGTGTTTGGGTGCCAGCCTGGAGTGGTGTGAGCTCGGGACATGGTGAGCCTGCGGGCAGCTGTAGAAGGGGCCAGCGGTGGGGGAAGCGCCCATCTGGGTGCAAGAAGGCAGTTTGTATAAGAAGGCAGAGCCATTCTTGATCATTACTTGGATGAGTCTCCAGGAGGTCGGGACGACACTGCCGCCCACCCTGCGGAGGTCACGGGTACTCATGGTAACGGTCACCTTGTGCTAGGCGTGGTCTCATGGGAGTCCCAGGCAGGAAGGAGAGCAGGGATGCAAGTGTTCATTCAGCAGCTTTTAGGCACTCTACTGCCTTCCCAGGGTGGAGGTATCTTGTCAAACAGGATAATATCGTTTGTTCTCAGTGAGCTGATTTTCATTTGAGAAAGATGGACCTTACACAGGTACATATGCAAAATGGTGTCTGATACTAGGAAAAAATAGAGTGGTACAGGGCCAGGGGCTCATGGGAGGAGAAAGAAAGGGGCTATTTGATGAGGGTGATCAGGGAAGCCTGCTCGGAGGAAGAGAATTTGAGCCCAAACTTGAAGGCTGAAGAGCTACCATATGGCATTCTAGGGCACCCCCATTTTATAGCTGAGAAATGTGAGCTAAGGAGGGGGACATAGGTCAGGGTGCACGGGGAGTAGTGGCAGAGCCAGAATGCATTCGGAAGCTTTGTGTTTGGACACGGGCAGAGGCCCTGGGAGGTGCCACACCCTGTCCCGAGGACCGGATTCTACTTTGTGGGAACACTCCCTTCAATGCCATCTGATCCACAGAAAGACACAGGCAGTATCAGGGCAGGTGGGCCTTGGGCAGTGGTGGGTGTGTGGGAGCCAGAAGGGTGGAGGCCTGGGTTTGCTGACAAATTGGAGGGTGGGACCCCAGCTGGCTGGGAGGCTGGAGCTGTGCCCCTGCCACACCTGTCCGTGGTGTGTCACTCTTGTCTATAGCTTGGAGCTCTGGGCCTGAATGTCCCAGGCAAGGTCTCATGAAGCTGTCTCTTGTGGATGATCTCCAGGGACACAAGTCTTCAAGGTCACTTTAAATAGTGAGAAGTACACTGGGGGAAAACTCAGACAGAATATGGGTTCCAGAGTGAGGGCCGAGTCATAGGACTGAGTTTTCTGAGAAGATGGCTTGTGAGGTGAGGTCTGAGAAGGGAGAAGGAAGCATTGAGTGAAGGCTGGGGGAAGGGGTCCACACAGAATGAACAGCAAGTTCAAAGACCTGGGTGGGGACCTAAGCACCCCTGGGGGTTCTGAAACTGAGCCCCATCACCCCACCTTGTTTCTCTTGATAGAAGTGTGCTGGCACCATTGTTCTGGGAAGCCCGAGCAGACATGACTGAGCCCTCAAACAACCCAGTGTCTCACAGTGGACCCCAGACATCGGGCAGCCAGTCTGGTTCAGCCATCAGATATGGGATGTCTTCATGTGCAGAAAATTCTGGCTAGACCAGGAGATACAGCAGTGGGTCAGTGACAGTCTGTCCAGCAAAGAAGTCTCAGCACAGACCGTCCCTCCAGCACCTATTCCTTAGTCCCTGACTTGCCACATAGAGTTGGCGATTTTAGTCACGGGTCTGACTGTTGAAGGACAGGAATAGGGATACAAATAGAGATGCATGATGTTAGGATGGCCCAGTGTGAGTTGGAGAAAGTGGACAGAACAGGCACATCTCTGAAGCTGGAAAGTCTGGAGAATGGGGATCAGTGTTAACGTCACAATTTCACAGTGCAGTGTGTGCGGACAAAGCACGCAGAATGTGTGTGTGTGTGTGTGTGTGTGTGTGTGCATGTGTGTGCGTGCGCGTTTACTGTATATGTGTCTCCCTGAGCTCATATCTGCAACCACATCTGTTTATGGGTGGGACATTCTTTTTGGGCCCAAATATGAAAGTGCAGCAGTTGGGTGGGTTTATTATGCATTTGTGGTCATTTCTGCGCCATCTAGTCCATGTAATCTGTTATTGAACATTTGGAGGAGAGGAGGGCAGGGAGGGAGGGAGGGGCTTTGCCTGCAATTCCCCCATTCATTGTCACTCACCCCTGGACTCATTGTCCCCAGCACACAGACACATCCTGTTGGCATGCTCCAGAAATCTGATAGGAGCCTGCCATTCCGCTTTTCCAGTTTGAGTAATGGGGCTGGGGGCTGGGCGGGGGCCTGCATAGGAGCTGGCACTGCCCATCAGATTGTCTTTCTTGGGTAGTCTGAGGTGGCCCCACCCCAGCCAGGGACAGGGGCTCCCAGGCCTGGAGGTGGGCCAAGGAATCAGGAGACAGGAGGGGACTGTTATCCTGGCTTCTGGTCCCACCCACCTCAGAGAGCCCTATTGGTCCCTGCGGAGTTTGGGCTGCGTTCTGATTGGTCGGGCGGACCTAACGTGGCATCCTCTGGCCAGCCAGAAAAAGAGGAAGCACCAACCATCCATGGCAAAAGGGCTGGCAGATGCTGGAGGGCAGACTTTTCCTGCACTGCCCACCCACTCCCAGCTTCCCGTTTCTTGTTGGTCAGTGACCCTGGCTGCACTGACTTTCCTCTCTCTTCCAGAAGGAGTGGAAATGGGCTAATCCTTGCAGTCTTCTAATGAGATCATTGCTACAAAAACTGGGGGATGATGGCCCTCAAGATGGGTGGACTTAGTGGAAGCTAACTACCTTTTGACAGCAAATAAAACGTTGGAGAGGGGATGTCCCCGCGCTTCCGCACGCTCTAAAAGAGCCGAGGACTAGATGGAATAAGCTCTTACTGTTGGCAGGGCTGTGACTGGTGGGTCCGTGCGGGCAGAAGTGGGGCCTGCGGGTAGAAGGTAACTTCAGCTTGGGCATTGTGCAGGGTGCTAGAGCTACTTTACGGGGCAGCGTGACCTGTGCTGCAGGGAGCTGCTGAACCCCTCCTGTGGGCATGTGTGGGAGGACCGCAGGCCCCGCAGCAGCTTCTTGGGCCGGCCCGAAGCTGGAAGGAGATGTTCATGTTGACCACCAGGGGGCGCCAGAGAAGCCCCAAGTGGGAGGGTTGCCTGAGCTCAGCTCTGGGTGTGATGGGACCTTAACTGCCCTACTGGGGGCATGGAGGAGCCAGGCAGGGGCCATACTGGGGCAGAGACCCCAGCCCTCAGGAGGCGCGGGTGGCGGTGGGACTCCGCGGTGCTGCTCTGGGAGAACAGAGATGGCGGTGGTGCTGCTCCAGCCCAGGCCTGCCTCACTGAAGCTCCTGTCTGCCGGCTGCAGGTACGTTCATTACTTCAGCGGTCTGCTCTCCGGCTCCATCAAAATGAACAACAAGCCTTTGTTCCTGCACCACGTGATCATGCACGGCATTCCCAACTTCGAGTCTAAAGGAGGTACCTGCCCAGGCTCTGGCTTCCCTTCCACCTCTGTCTTCTACCTCCAGTGAAGCGGCCCTGTGTGTTGGAAATGTGGCTAAAGTCTCAGCTGCACCGCACCCTGTTGCTTTGATTCTGTTCATTTGCAAAGTGGGTTTGGTATGGCGTCTGCTAGCAGATGATGCTGGATATGGCAATGTTTTGTACACTGAAAATGCCTTCTAAGTGCAAAGTTATTCTTTCTTCCCCTTTCTCTTTCCACTTTCTCCTTCCCCTTTTGCTCTGTCCTCATTTCCTCCTTCCCCTCCCTACCTCTTCTCCCCACCCAGGTCTTCCTTCCTTTCTTCCCTTCTTCCTCACTCTCTCCTCTCCCTCTTCCTCTTCCCGCTGTCTCTGCTGTCTTAGCTAATGCCTCCCTCCCTTTCAGGCTGCCGGCCATTTCTCCGCATCTACCAGGCCATGCAACCTGTTTACACATCGGGCATCTAGTAGGTATTCCGTGCGAATGGGAAACCAGGGGTGCTCCAGGTCCCGGGCAAGGGGTCGATGGGGTGGGCTAAACCTCTGTCAGGAGGAGGCTGAGGGCTGAAGTTGGTGAGCTTTCCCAGTAGCCTTCTGGCCTCAGGGCCCCGCTGGCCCCCCTCAGCAGCCTTCTTTCCCTCTGCTCACTTCTCTCCTGTAGCAATGTCCAAGGAGACAGCCAGACCAGCATCTGCATCACCATCGAACCTGGGCTGCTCTTGAAGGGAGACATCTTGGTGAGTGTGCTGTTCATTTGCACTAACTTTTTCTCCCTTCTTCTCTCTTCCTGCTTCCTCCTGCCTTCCCCGACCAGACTCACTCCTGGTGGGCTACCAGCCTGCGGCCCTGTATGCTCAGAGCTCCTGCAAGGCCTTGTCCATTCCTCTGCCTCAGAGCCGGACACCCCTTCACCTGGGCTTGTCGCTTGTTCTGGAGCACTTCCAGGGAAATGTCTCTCCAAGTGTGCTGTTCTCTCTTGGCTTCATTTTGGTGACAAGGACTTCTTCAATTTTAACTTCAGTCCTTCCTCCTGCAATTTAAATCCACTGCTCCCTTTTCAATTCCAGCTTGTGTGTAGGAATTTCTTCGAAGGACAGTTCCAAGCCCACAGGGCAAACCTGGCCTGCAGTGCTCTGGAAATTTCCACAGAGAGCTCTGAGACCCTGTTTTCGTGTTAGTGATCTTTCCCTCACTGGGGTTGGCGTGCGTTTGGGGACCCAGTCAGTGGAGATGATAAGGAGGCTCCTTGGGACCCGACTTCTCACCCTCAGTCTGCTCTCTCTGCCACCTAGCTCAAGTGCTACCACAAGAAGTTCCGCAGCGCAGCCCGAGACGCCATTTTCCGTGTGCAGTTCCATACCTGTGCTATCCATGACCTGGGGGTTGTCTTTGGGAAAGAAGACTTGGATGATGCCTTCAAAGGTGGGCTGGCTGAGTGAAGAGGTAGACCTAGCAAGGAATAATTATACCCCAGAGTTGAAGAGCAGTAATGGAGGGCTGTGACAGCAGTGAAGGGGAACCATTTTCTGAGGGAAGAGGATGTGGTCAGGGAGGTGCCTATCTTTGCTCTTTCTTTGATCCATTTGAGGTTGTGTTTATATCACATTCACCCCTGAGACATATACACATCCATCTACCCATCCATTTATTGATTGAGCTATCCAACTATCCACTTATTCATCCGTCCGCTCACCCATCCGTCCGTCCATCCACACCTGTCTACTGTCCGTCTATCCATCCATTCATCCAACCATCCACCTATTCACCCACATGTCCACTCATATATTCTCTTATCCATCCACACTTCCATTCATTCATCCATCCATCCACCCACCCACCTGTCCACCTATGTACTCATCCATCTATCCATGCATCCATCTGCTCACCAACATACCTAACTATCTGTTCACATATATATCCTCTCCTGACTCCTCTATCCACCCATCCAGTCACTCACCCATCCATTTGTCCATCCACCTATCCATCCACTTATCCATTCATCTGTGTATACATTCATTTACCTATACATGCAGCCACCCACTCACCCACCTGCCCATCCATCCATCCATCCATCCATCCACTTACCCATACACCCACTCATTTATTCACTTGTTCATCTACCCATTCTCTCATTCATCCCATCTACTTATCTATCTATCCATACATCCACTTATCCACTCATCTATCTGTCTATCCATTCATCCATCCATCTCTCTGTTCATCTGCCTGACCATCCATCCGTCCATCCATCCTCCAACCATCCCTTGCATTATCTTTATGTGCCAGACACGTTTTAGCAACAAGTCAGGCCTTTCCTTCAGGGAGGTCATAGTCTGATGGGAGAAAGAGACACATTAACATCATCCCATGAATTGATGCCCGCAGATGGAAGCATGCCCAGGCATTGTGAGTGCCTCAGGGAGTAGATATCGTCCCTGCTGTAGCTTCACTTTCTGCTGGCAGTGGATGGTGACGTGTGTCCAGACGGCTCAGGGAAAGAGTGGGGCTGGGGCTCAGAGGAGGAGGGACCTGTTACCTGCCTCAAGCAGGAGGAGGAGGAGGTTTCTCTGCCGAGCTTTCCCTGTTCTGGAGCTGGGAGCAGATGCAGCAGGGGCTGTTATGACCACATAGCAGAATGTGAACACCGCCAGCCTTAACACAGAAGATAAGAACAGCTGGCGTAGTGCAGGTGGGGTTGGGAGAGGTAGGAGAAGGGAGGCGCTGCACACTCTCCTCTCCATGTCAGGAGATACCATCGAAAATGGACAGATGCAGAAATAGAGGCTTGACTGTAGTATTTAAAGTTTCAACGTCTTCAGTAGAATGAATAATGACAGTAATAAACAGATTTAAGGGGAGAGGTGGGAGCTCTGAGTCAAATTACTCTTCTTCACAGTGGTGAATTGATGGAGATTATTTAAAATTTATATACGTGTGTGTGTATCGTTTATTATGGTATTATACACAGATTACTTTAATCGTGTTGAGAAGAAAACTTTTTGTGGATTCCTTCCTGGGAATTGATTGCCCATTATTTTTCCTTCTCCTTTTTCAGATGATCGATTTCCAGAATACGGCAAAGTAGAATTCGTGTTTTCTTATGGACCAGAGAAAATTCAAGGTATCAGCCAAGTTAGAATCCATTCATGCCTTCCCTCCCCTCCACCCTCACTTGTCCCCACTGTGACCCACCTTCACAATTCTTTTCTGTCACTCACCTGCTCTACAGGGCTGGGTCACCTGTGCTTGAGAGCCTGTTCAGCAGTAAAAGATCTGGGTGTCATCGTGGACCCCAGCTAACTGTGATCCCGTGATTTCATCTCTGTGTCATACAAATCAAAAAGGCGACAGAGTCTCTGTGTTGGGCAGACTTTTCTGGTCCTATTATCTCATCGCTCTATTATATTTAGAGGCCAAGGGCTCTGGTGGCTGGAGGGAGTGGCGGGGGACACTCAGAGGTGCTGGGTGGCTGATAAGTATTTATGAGAACTGAGGTGATTCCAGCCTGAAGCTGAGAAGGCCAGTTTAATGAGAGCCGCCAGAGTGCTCCCATCCTGTTTGAGAGGGGCCTGGGAGGAGACGAAGGGAAGCTGCGATGGCAGGACTGCCAGGCCAGAGGGGAGCTCGCCCTGGGCGCCCGGCAGACAGCTTGAACTGTCTTCTTCTGATGTCTCTGGATACGTCGAGAGACTCTGCCTCGCTGCGCAGCTCTCTCCCTGGAGTGGAGAGTAGCTTACGTGGGGGCAGGGCCTGCTGGGCTGACCCTGTGTCCTCCCAACTTCCAGGCTGTGCTCTCCCACATCACAAGCCTGTCCCACCCTCCCCCTGACTCTGGTCTGTCGACCTGGCGCTCTGGGACACAAAAGAGAAAGAGGCTGACACTCAGCCCACAGGTCCCTAGCTTTCTTCTAGGGGGTCTCCATCCCTCTGTGCCCTGTCCTGATGTTGCCCTGTGACCTGATGTGAGCCTTCTCAAAAATGCAAGAAACCAGACTCCTGGGTTCTCCATCCAACTTAAGCCACTGGTCCTGCCCCTTCATGACCGAGAAAATAAGAATCCCTTTGGGAGCGTCCTGCGGGGGGCAGAGGGGAGGGGCTGTTGGCAGCCTCTGTTTCTCCAGCTCAGATGGCTTTTTATTTCTCTCCCTTCCCCCTTGCCCTTTCCTGTTCTTGCAGGCATGGAACACCTGGAGAATGGCCCGAGCGTGTCTGTGGACTATAACACCTCTGACCCCCTCATCCGCTGGGATTCCTATGACACCTTCAGCGGGCATCGGGATGATGGCATGGACGGTAGGTGGGACCCGCGGCCTCTGGCCTCTTTCCAGACGGTATGGCCCTGCTCTCTTGGTGGATGGTGATGCCAAACCGGGTTCAAAGTCGGAACAGAGACGGGCCAGAGAAGTCACCTCAGAGATCAGTGGGTGGGGGTGATATAGCCAAATAAGAAAGGATTAAACCCTGAAGACAGAGCTAACAAGGCAGCCAGACAGCCACACCGATATGCTCCGTTGCTGCCAAATGAGTCCGCCAGGCACCACTCTCAGGTGGGCAGGGCAGGGATTCTTGGGCGCTGGAGTGCCTGGGAGGGCTCCTAGGTGGAGGTGACCTTGAGATGCCCCCTGTGCCGCACACACAGCGCGTGTGGGAATCCTTTAAACCTGCTGTTGGGTTTCTCCAGACTCGCTGCCTGGGTTCCGTGGTCTGGGCACTAAGAATGTGCGCACAGCATCCAGGGCCTGCACGCTTTCATCAACCGCCAACAAAAATGTTTGCAAGCTGGAAACGAAGCTTGAAAATTTGAAAAGAAAACTGCAGAGTTGAAATTCATCCATGTTTAATTTAGCTTCACAACCTAACATTATGTCAGACGGTCAGCTGCAACCCAGTTTCGTTCTTGAACATTCTGGGTGGGTATTTATTTCTGCGGTGCGTGTGAACGTGTGTGATGGATGCGGGGAGGGGCCTCAAAGTGAGCCTCCTGAGCCCAGCAGCCCTTGAGACCCCTTGTCTGGGATTTGACTAGTGGCTTGGTTTTCTGATTCGGTTCTCGTACCTTGGAATGTGGAAACTGGAAGGATGTCTGCCCACCCCCAGCAATTTCCACTTGGAGTAGATTTACTCCCTGGCCCGGGGATGTGTCCTTTCATAGACACCGGCTTGGGGACTCTGGGCTTGTCCCTACTGAAGCTCTTCTGGGCTGGGGCTGTCCTGGGCTCTTGGGCCTCATGGTGGCGGCGCTGGATCAAGGAGAGCCCGGCACCCTGCCTCCCGCTCTCTCCAAGGTTTTTGATTTATTGACTCCACTCTGAGAGTCTTGTAGCCTTTTCTTGAATGAAGATTCTCTCTCTGACCTTGGAGACACCAGCATGATGATAGATTTCAGGGAGTGGATGGGGTGGGGTGGGAGGTCGGGCTACCTTTAGGGCCTGATGAGAACCTGTAGGGACATGTGACATTGTGCAGTGATGGCTTGTCTGACCTTCAATATCTGCCCCTTCCTCACCCAGGGGCCTAGGCACTGCACCCCACCAGGTTTCCCCCTCCTCCAGAGCACCCCTCCCTTGGATCTGGCCCCCTTGTGCTGAGTGGAGAAGGCCGAGGCAGGAAAGGGTTAATTCTGAGGTACCTGGGCTGCCAGCCTAATTGTTCATCATTCTGGGAATGTTTGCATTTTTAACAAGAACACTTGGCATTTGAAGGAATTTGCAGTGTCTGTCTCTCTCTCTCTCCCTGGTGTGGATTCAGCAGGGTGATGAATGTGAAAGCATTTGGTAAATAGAAGCGTGCCAGGCAAATTAGAGGTAAAATGATTAGGGAGAAGGGCAGGGCTAGGGGAAGGACAGGACTTCTGAGGGTGGCTGTGAGAGCAGGAAGGCAGAGAGGCTGAAAAGCAGGGGAGAGGAGAGGGGGGCAGGGAGAGGTAGGGAGAAGGAAGGGAGGGCAGAGGGGCCACGGGCTCTTCTCACTGCCTTGCCAACTGCCCGCTGCCCTGATGCCCCTGCAGATGGAAAGATGGAACACGCGGGACTTTGGTCAATTAAAGACCAGCTTGTCCTGCAGGAACAGACCGAGCAGCTGACCCTGACATGGAGGGTGCGAAGGGAGGCAGAGGCCGCTGATGGCCCTCTGTCCTCTTTCCTGGCCTGGCCTGTCCTCACTGGCGCTCACCTGAGCCTGGAGCTGTGTGACCCAGCTGGTCACCAGGGAACCACCCCCCATTCCATCTCGAGTGCTCCGGTTGCTACTGGGCTGTGTTCCCACAGGGATAGGGAGGCGAGTCCTGGTCAGGAATAGTGGTCATTATCCCAATCTGCTGCTCCTCCTGGCTGGTGCTCTTCTGGAAGGTTCTAGGTTCAGGAGCTCAGAGGTCAAAGCATTTTCCTTTGACAAATTCCCTAGTTGAGAGAGGGAAGCAGGAAGCCCATCTGGCTCCCTGGTGTGTCAAAGTCCTCTGTCTCCCCATGTGCTACTGAGATGGGGTGCTGAACCCCAGACCCCGCGGTACTCAGGAGAGGACTCAGTGCTGGAGTCTGGGAGGGGGCTGGGCTGTTTGCTGGTGGTCCTAGGACTGGGTCCTAGCGCTGTGTGGAGCTCTGTGGCTCGCACTTGGGTCTGCTGCTGTGGCCTCTGGCCTGCCTTCCCCTCTGCAAGCTGGGCATCGGAGGTGTGCTCACGTCCCTGGACTGTTGTGGCTCTTTTCCTTGTTAAGAATGTGGCCTCTGGAACCAGCTACCAGGTTCAAATCCTTTGAACCTCTCTCCTCCTCTTGGGGCCTCAGTTTGCTTTGCTGTCAAATGGGGATTCAGTCAAATGGGGATTCAGCCAACAGACCATCTTAAGTACCTTCAGGGAGCAGCAGCTGGAGGGGTGACGATTGCATGTCCTCGGGGGGGTTGGGGGGGCCTGAGACCCACCAGCCATGAGGCCAGCATCCCAGGGGTCCGCAGACAGGGCTGAGTGGAAGGCCCCAGAGAAGGAGCCGCTTGGGCTTTGTCTCGCGCTAGCCGCAGTGACCGCCCTCATGACCTCATGACCGCCACCCTCTCCCGCACTACGCACAGCCGCCTCTGGGGGCTCTGCTGCCCTGCCCCTATGGGACTGCTGGGCACGGGAGCAGAGTCTGCCTGAAGAGCAGACCAGGTGTGCAGCCCCAGCCCTAGTGACAGGCCCAACGGATGACACGTCCTCACCGGCCACCACTGGACAGCCCAGATCATTGCTGCCCTGCCTGTCAGGGTGCTGGGGTTAGATATGGAGCATGAGGCGTGGTGCTGGCCCAGGGCAGGGCCAGCCGAGGTATGTCCTTCGAGTCCCTGCCCTGCCCACGTGGGAGGAGCTGGGTTGCTTGCTCAGGAAGGCTCTGGTGAGCGGCTGGCCTCTCAACATTGGTCGAAGGTAGTGGTCCCAGGTGACATGGGGCCATTTCTGGAAGTCACCCGCCTCTTCTATTTCAGGCCCATGGAGAAGGCGGATAGGGCCTCAGCCAGTCCCTTTGGAGCCTTTGGGGGTGACTCAGAGAGAGGGTGGGGCACTGAGTCGGGTACTTGAGAACAGTGGCCGTCTCTGGCTTGGTCCTCCAAGTGGCCTGGCCCCCTCCTCTGCTCGCCCTGTCCCACAGCAAGGTGGCCAAGAGCCAGGAAGACCTCAGGGGAGCCTGACTCTGCGTAACCCCTTCCTTCCAGCGTGCATCCCCCCACCTCCCACTCAGGTGTCAGGTGTGTGGCATTGTGTATGATGCTTAGAGCGCCCTTTCACTCCATGACATGGTGACCACTCTCAACAGCATGGTGGCGGAGGGGCCACGTGGTCTCCTGTCCTCTGTGGGCCCACCTCCGAGCTGGAGGTGCCCTGGGCATTACAGAGCCCAGCTCGTGTCCCACCCCCACGTGGAACCCACCTTTGCAAGACCCGGGCTTCCCCTTCCCAGCCCTGTTGCATGAATGAGGACACCCAGTGTAGAGAGGCCGGCCAGCCCATCCGGGCTCACGAATAAGACGGCTGGTATTTGAGTCCAGCAGTCGAGTCCAAATCTTCTTCCATGTCCCAAGGGGCTCCCCTAATTCAGGTGGCTTCTGCTGGGTTGTTCAACTCCTCAGCTTAGATGACAGGCACTCACGGCCACACAGGGCAGTCAGGTCACTTTGGAGGGGTCCAGGGAATCGCTAGAAGTAACAGGAACGGGGAGTGGCCTCTACTAGGTGAATGATGCTGTACCAACTAGGGCTGCTTGCGGGGGCATTCTGATTCCTGCGCTTAGGCCAGAGGAGTGGGAGTGGGAGACCAAGACTCAAAGAGCAGCTCAGTATCGAGAACTTTCTGAGCAGAGAAAGTTCTAGACTTTGGCATGAGTGGCCGGGAGTCTCCTGAGGCCTCGCTCCTCAGCCAGGTGATGACCGTCTTCTCCCTGTGTCTTTCCTCTGTGTCAGCGTCCTTTTTCTACAAGGATTCCCAGCTGGGTTAGGGCCCATCCTTATGGCCTTTCTGCAAACTTCGTTTTGCCCTTTTAATGGCTCTGCCTACACATAGTCGCATTCTGAGTTACTGGGAGTTAAGATGCCAACAACCGAACTCTGGAGTGACACAGTTCATCCCCTAACTCCTAGGAAGGGCTTTCTGGGTGGTCAGATGATGGAGCCTTGGTCCCCAGTGGGGAGGTGGGTGGAGGGGTGCACGGCCCCCAGCAGCCTCCTGGCAACTGGCTCTGCTTCTCCCATTTGCCTGGACTCAGCCAGATCAGTCCTCTGGCTGACACCACAGTTCTCAGCCTCCAGAAGCCCCATTAGCTCTCTGGCCTGAGTTCCGAAGCCCTGAGCCCAGCTCCCAGCTCCCGTGGGTGGAACGGGGTTGTGTTTTTGCCTGTGCTGTAGAGCAGTCTCCAGATTCTTCCCCACTGCTCTAGGGCAGCCCTTCTTGGAAGCAAAGCCTCGATCTAGAGATGCGGGCTGTTTCCTGCTCTGAAGCCCAAAGGTCGACCAGGCCCGAGTTGCTTCGCCGTCCCGCTTCAGCCTCTCCCCACCGGCTTAGACACTGGGTGGTTCAGAGAGGACCCGGGCATGCGCAGAGCGGCCTGGGTGCGGGAGCAGATTGCTCAGGGCCGTGAGGAAGAATGAAGGAGATGACATGTCCCCTGGGCTGACTGATGATGCTGGAGGGTCTGGTACCCACTCCGCCTGGTTCTTCCTGTGCGATGCCCATCAGCCCTGTTGTTTCCTATCAGGGCCAGCGGGTGGGGGCTGGGCTTTGTGCCCGAGCTTCCAGCGCTGGGGACACCTACCCCTCCTCAGGTCCCTTCGTCCAGGCTGCAGGAGGGCCTCCCTGATGGTGACTTCTCTGGAGCCGGGGTTGTCTCTGTGTTTTTGAGGGTGTAGCGAGAGGGAGAACAGCTCACAGGCAGAGAGTAAGAAGGCAAAACAGATGAGAGACATGTAGGCAGCAGAGACACAGACCAGGTCCACACTGGCCCGGGAGGCAGGAGATTTGGGCACGGGGTGTCCTTGGTAACTTAAATCTTCCTTATTTCCTGTTAAATGAGGGCATTGAAATAGGGATTCCTTATTTCTCTGAGCTCAGTCCTTGTTTCTTCTCGAGACTCCTAAGCTGACTGACCATACTTCCTGTTTTAAATGGCGCAGTATCATTTGTGTTCATCCCTCCTGACAGTCAATTTTTCCCTGTTTTTAATGCATCGGCATCGTCTATCATGCAGGACACTAGGGGCGGTTGACATACCCCTGGCCTAGTCTGTTGAGGGGACACAAAAACCCTGTCCTGCTTTGTCCCGCTTTGAAATATGATCAGCCTGCGCCTAAGGACCTAAAGAAGACGTGCTGATCTTTCCTCTTAGATCTTCTCAGTCATGAACTTGGCATGGGAGCAGCACAGCACATGACCGTATCAGTCAGGAGATGCTGGCTTCTGCTGGGTAACAAACAGCACCCAATCCTCTGTGGCTTAGCCCAGCAAAAGAACTCTGGTTTCCCCTGCCGCAGGCCCGCTGTGGATTGGCAGGATCATCTTAGTTAACTCTGAGCTGGCGGTGGCTTCTGTCATCGCTGTAGCAATATATGGAGGACCTGATGACCTCTCACTGCTTCCGCCTGGAGGTGATATTTCCCTTATGCTCACATGTGTAACTTCAAAGGGGGTAGGTGGAGTGTGGAAGATGGAAAACTGAAGTAATGTTAGAATGAGGACAGTGTCCTTCAGGGATTGAGACTGTGGGACCTAGAAGTTGAAAACCTGGTTCCAAGTGCTGTGTCGTGGTTGTGTTCCTCAGTGAAGTCACTTTGCCTCCCTGAGACCCAAATGCCCTATCTGTGAGTTGGATGCAATAGCAATCTTTCCTTAGAGGGTTGTTGCTGAGTTTCAGTGACGTGATGCTTGGAAATGTGGAAAGCAGAGAGCCAGGCAGTGATCTGTGTATTATTACTAATATGGAAGACGTGCAGAGACAAGGTAGAAAAGTGATTCTGAATGCATATGAGCCCGTCTTCTTAAAACAAAGCCCATGTCCTCCTTGCTCTTCTGCTTTCCGGGAACCATCTCGAACTGCCTTTGTTCTAGAAGTCCCACTCTAGGGAGTCAGGAAACCAACTTGGGGATAGCTGAGCCCCCTCTCTGGTCCTCAGTTCCTTCATCAGTAAAGTGAGGCCTATGGATTCCCAAGGTGACTTTCAGCTCTAGAACTTGAATGCTAATAGTGATGGTGACACTTAGGATGCCTAGATGACAGCCAGCCTGTCCTGATACTGTCCTGTGCCAGGTCCCATTGACTGTATGTCCTCTTGTCTGTTCCTCCCAAACACTGATAGGTAGCTACTGTTTTGTAACTGTTAGGCTGAACAGCAGATCTCATAGGTTGTGATTAGAAGCCACTTATATTACTTGCCATTAAATCTATCCCCTGAATGACATTTGGGCCAGTCCCACGCCTGTCTGGTTGCTCTCAGGTAATGAAAGGTCCTCTGGTCAGTTAAAACATGCCCAGTGCCCCTGAACTTGATACTGCAGCCATTGCTGGTCTCTCCTTTGTCGGCTCCTATATGGTTGCCAGTTGTGCATGTGTGTCCACGTGTACGTACGCATGCACACGTGTGTGCATGTAGGTGGGTGCACCGTGTATGTGTGCATGCGTGCATATGTGCGTGTGTATCTGTGTGCACATGCTGCATATGCATGTGTATGTGTGCACACATGCCTGTATCTGTGTGCATTGTGTGCATGTGTGTACACATGTGCAATATGCATTTGGGCCCGTGGGCTTCCTCTTTGTTTCTCTGACTTATGGGAAGACAGGGAAGGAAGGAGGGGATCTGATTATCTTGCCTGCCCAGGCTCGCTCATTGGAGCCCCAGGTGCTTTTCCAGCAGAAGATTCCAGAGGTGTCAGGTGCTGAGTCTTTCAGTCCCACAGCACTTGACTTTCATGAGTCTTTTGGAGACCCCCATAAGTCTCCCACTGGCTCCCTCCAGGCAGTGACAGCAGCCCTGTCCTGCTCAGACCCTTCCTTGCCTGGGCCCCTCCCTCCCTTCAGCCTCCTCCTGCTGGAGCCCATCCAGCCTGCAGGGGGCCCTCTTGGACAGGGTGTGAGGCCGGGGCTGCAGCCTCAGTCCCCTGGCCAGGCAGCCCCTCTCCCTCCCTGCCCCTCGCTGTCAGACTGAAGACCTGAGCCAGCATTTCTCCTGTTCCCCGGAGCTCCTGCACATGCAGGGAGATGAGGGCAGAGCCCCTGGCAGGTGGTACTCACACAAAACGGCCCTGCCCAGAATTCCCTTCAGAGTCTGCTGCTGCTCCCATGCACTCGCTCCCTTGATATGGGTGTGTGGGTACAGTTTTTGCCCTCGCCCACTTCTAAACATCTTTAACGGTTAGTTTTGTATTTTCCCAATATCCTATGAGATGATACTGTATTGGTCGGTTTAGTGTGTACTAATAGATAGCTTTATGTAGCTGATATCGCTTAATTGAATATTTAAATACTCAAACATTTTTTAAGTGCATAGTTCCCTAGGTTTTCATATATTTAGGGGTGTTCAATCATCTAATTCCAAAACATTTTTATTGCCCCAAAAGCGTCCTCATACCCAGTAGCAGTCATTCCCCATTTCTTCCCTCTCTC